>CABHPP010000107.1:56131-91402 GCA_902168425.1 Peromyscus attwateri | reverse complement strand
TTGGTGAAAATCTTTTCCCATTCTGTGGGCTGTCGCTTTGCCTTGTTGACCGTATCCTTTGCTCTACAAAAGCTTTTCAGTTTCAAGAGGTCCCATTGATTGATTGTTTGTCTCAGTGTCTGAGCTACTGGTGTTATACCTAGGAAGCGATCTCCTATGCCAATGCGTTCAAGACTACTTCCTACTTTCTCTTCTAGCAGATTCAGAGTAGCTGGATTTATGTTGAGGTCTTTGATCCACTTGGACTTAAGTTTTGTGCATGGTGATAAATATGGATCTATTTGCAGCCTTCTGCACGTTGATATCCAGTTATGCCAGCACCATTTGTTGAAGATGCTTTCTTTTTTCCATTGTACGCTTTTGGCTTCTTTGTCAAAAATTATATGTTCATAGGTGTGCGGATTAATGTCAGGGTCTTCAATTCGATTCCATTGGTCCACAAGTCGGTTTTTATGCCAGTACCAGGCTGTTTTTATTACTGTAGCTCTATAGTAGAGCTTGAAGTCAGGGATCGTGATGCCGCCAGAGGTTGTTTTATTGTACAGGATTCTTTTGGCTATCCTGGGTTTTTTGTTTTTCCATATGAAGTTGAGTATTATTCTTTCCAGGTCTGTGAAGAATTGTGTTGGTATTTTGATGGGGATTGCGTTGAATCTATAGATAGCTTTTGGTAAAATTGCCATTTTTACTATGTTAGTCCTGCCTATCCATGAGCACGGGAGATCTTTCCATTTTCTGACATCTTCTTCAATTTCTTTTTTCAGGGACTTGAAGTTCTTGTCATATAGGTCCTTCACTTGCTTGGTTAATGTTATCCCAAGGTATTTTATGTCATTTGTGGCTATTGTAAAGGGTGATGTCTCTCTGATTTCCTTCTCAGCCTGTTTGTCAGTTGTATATAGGAGGGCTACTGATTTTTTTGAGTTGATCTTGTATCCTGCTATGTTGCTGAAGGTGTTTATAAGCTGTATCAGTTCCTTGGTTGAATCTTTGGGGTCACTCAAGTATACTATCATGTCATCTGCAAATAGGGAAAGCTTGACTTCTTCCTTTCCCATTTGTATCCCCTTAATCTCCTTATGCTGTCTTATTGCTCTGGCTAGAACTTCAAGTACTATATTGAATAAGTATGGGGAGAGTGGACAGCCTTGTCTCGTTCCTGATTTTAGTGGAATTGCTTTGAGTTTCTCTCCATTTAGTTTGATGTTGGCTGTTGGCTTGCTGTAAATTGCCTTTATTATGTTGAGGTATGTTCCCTGTATTCCTGATCGCTCCAAGACCTTTATCATGAAGGGGTGTTGGATTTTGTCAAATGCCTTTTCTGCATCTAGTGAGATGATCATGTGGTTTTTTTCTTTCAGTTTGTTTATATGGTGTATTACATTGACGGACTTTCGTATGTTGAACCATCCTTGCATCCCTGGGATGAAGTCTACTTGATCATGGTGGATAATTGTTTTGATGTGTTCTTGGATTCTGTTTGCCAGTATTTTATTGAGTATTTTTGCATCAATGTTCATGAGGGAGATCGGTCTGTAGTTCTCTTTCTTTGTTGTATCCTTGTTTGGTTTAGGAATCAGGGTAATTGTAGCATCATAGAAGGAGTTTGGTAATGTTCCGTCTGTTTCTACTGTGTGGAACAATTTAGAGAGTATTGGTATTAAGTCTTCTTTGAAGATCTGGTAGAATTCTGCGCTGAAACCATCTGGCCCTGGGCTTTTTTTGGTTGGGAGACTTTTAATGACTGTTTCTATTTCCTTAGGAGTTATTGGACTATTTAAATAGTTTATCTGGTCTTGATTTAACTTAGGTATGTGGTACCTATCCAGAAAATTATCCATTTCTTTTAGATTTTCCAGTTTTGTGGAATAGAGGTTTTTGAAGTATGACCTGATGATTCTCTGGATTTCCTCAATGTCTGTTGTTATGTCCCCCTTTTCGTTTCTGATTTTGTTAATCTGGATGTTCTCTCTCTGTCTTTTGGTTAGTTTGGATAAGGGCTTGTCTATCTTGTTGATTCTCTCAAAGAACCAACTCTTTGTTTCATTGATTTTTTGTATTGTTCTCTTTGTTTCTATTTTATTGATTTCAGCTCTCAATTTGATGATTTCCTGGCGTCTATTCTTCTTGGGAGACTTTGCTTCTTCTTGTTCTAGAGCTTTCAGGTGTGCTGTTAAGTCCCTAGTGTGAGATTTCTCCAACTTCTTTATGTGCGCATTTAGTGCTATGAATTTCCCTCTTAGCACTGCTTTCATAGTGTCCCATAGGTTTGGGTATGTGGTGTCTTCATTTTCATTGATCTCTAGGAATTCTTTAATTTCTTTCTTTATTTCTTCCCTAACCCATTGGTGATTCAGTTGAGCATTATTCAGTTTCCATGAGATTGTAGGTTTTCTGTAATTTTTGTTGTTGTTGAAATCTAACTTTAGACCTTGGTGGTCTGATAGAACACAGGAGGTTATTCCAATTGTTTTGTATCTATTGAGAATTGCTTTGTGGCCAAGTATGTGGTCAATTTTGGAGAAGGTTCCATGGGGTGCTGAGAAGAAGGTATATTCTTTTTTGTTAGGATGGAATGTTCTGTAGATATCAATTAAGTCCATTTGGGTCATGACTTCAGTTAAGTCCTTCATTTCTCTGTTAAGTTTCCATTTAGGAGATCTGTCCAGTGGTGAAAGTGGGGTATTGAAGTCTCCCACTATTAATGTGTGGGGTTTTATATGTGGTTTAAGCTTTAGTAGTGTTTCTTTTACATATGTGGGTGCCCTTGTATTTGGGGCATAAATGTTCAGAATTGAAATTTCCTCTTGGTGGATCCTTCCTGTGATGAATATGTAATGCCCTTCTTGATCTCTTTTGATTGATTTTAGTTTGAAGTCTATTTTGTTGGATATCAGGATGGCTACACCCGCTTGTTTCTTAAGACCGTTTGATTGGAAAGTCTTTTCCCAGCCTTTTATTCTTAGGTAGTGTCTGTCTTTGTATTTGAGGTGTGTTTCTTGTATGCAACAGAAAGATGGGTCCTGCTTTCGTATCCATTCTGTAAGCCTGTGTCTTTTTATAGGCGAATTAAGTCCATTGATATTAAGAGATATTAATGACCAGTGATTGTTCATTCCTGTTATTTTTTTGGTGGTAGTGTGTCTGTACTTCTTATCTTTGGGGTTTACTGCTGTGGGGTTATCTATTGCCTGTGTTTTCAAGGGTGTATCTGACTTCCTTGGGCTGGAATTTTCCTTCTAGTGCTTTCTGTAGGGCTGGGTTTGTGGATAAGTATTGTTTAAATCTGGCTTTGTTTTGGAATGTCTTGTTGGCTCCGTCTATGATGATTGAAAGTTTTGCTGGGTATATTAGTCTAGGCTGGCATCCATGGACTCTTAGTGTCTGCATTACATCTGTCCATGTTCTTCTGGCTTTCAAAGTCTCCATTGAGAAATCGGGTGTTATTCTGATGGGTTTGCCTTTATAGGTCACTTGGCCTTTTTCCTTTGCTGCTCTTAATATTCTTTCTTTGTTCTGTATGTTTAGTTGTTTAAATATTATGTGGCGCGGGGACTTTTTTTGGGGGTCTAGTCTGTTTGGTGTTCTATAGGCTTCTTGTATCTTCATTGGCATTTCCTTCTTTAAGTTGGGAAAGTTTTCTTCTATGATCTTGTTGAATATATTTTCCGCGCCTTTAAGTTGGTATTCTTCTCCTTCTTCTATCCCTATTATTCGCAGGTTTGGTCTTTTCATGGTGTCCCAGATTTCTTGGACATTTTGGGTCATGACTTTGTTGGGCTTTAGTGTTTTCTTTGACTAATGAATCTATTTCTTCTACCGTATCTTCAACGCCAGAGATCCTCTCTTCCATCTCTTGCATTCTGTTGGTTATACTTGCATCTGAAGTTCCTGATCGTTTACTTAGATTTTCTATTTCCAGCATTCCCTCTGTTTGAGTCTTCTTCATTTTTTCTATTTCCCTTTTCAGGTCTTGGACTGTTTCCTCCATCTGTTTCATTGCTTTTTCATGTTTTTCTTTCAGTGCTTTATTGTTTTCTTCCAGGACTTTATTTTTTTCTTCTACTTTAATTGTCCTTTCCTCTAGGTTTTTACAGCGCTCTTGCAATTTTTTTGTATTTTCCTCTATATAAGCCTCTATCTTCTTCATGATGTTATTCATAAGGCTGTTTCCTTCTGCTTCTTCCAATTTTTGATGATCAGCTCTAGATGTTGGAGGAGGGCTAGGTTCTGGTGATGCTGTATTGCTCTTCATTTTGTTGTATGTACTTCTGCCTGGACGTCTGCCCATCTCCTTGTGTTCGATCTTGGTCTTATCAGCTCACTTGGTGGAGAAAGAGCTGACAGATTCGGGAAGTCTCTCTCTTTTGTCCAGATGGGACTCTCTTCTCCAAATGGGAGGTGCGAGGCAGGTTGGGAGCTCTTGTTCAGATGGGAAGGCCGAAGCAGGATGGGAGCTATTGTCCAGATGGGAAGTCCGAGGCAAGATGGCAGCTCTTGTTCAGAAGAGAAGTCTTTTGTCCAGAAGGGAAGTCCGGGGCAGGATGGGAGCTTTGTCCAGAAGGGAAGTCCTTTGTCCAGAAGGGAAGTCCGTCCAGGCAGGATGGGAGCTGGGGGCCGGTCTCTAAGTCTCAGGAAGTGGTGGGGGTCTCCGGGGGTGCTGGACTTGGGGGCAGGGCTTGGAGACTGCAGGGGATCTTGGGGAAGGGGGCCCTTCCCGGTAGGGGTGGGGGTAGAAGGGAACCTGCCCGCTGGCCAGAACTTGGGGCCAAGGTGTGCAGGTCTTGCCAGGGGTGGTTGGCACCCAGGGACGGGATCTAGGGTCGGGATTTACTTCTTGAGAGAATGAACTTTTCCTTCCCAGATTTCCTGTCTTTTCTGCAGTCAAGCAGTAGCCATGTGGCTATGTGAATCTATCTGCTTTACAAGCCCTACTCAGAAAAGCGTTAACACTCCCTGCTTTCTTCTTTTTAGACCTTCCTATTGTCCATAAGTGGGTATGCTTTCCCAGACACCATGGCCTTTCTTACTCTTTTTTCAAAGCTTAACTGCCCCACCTGCCACTTTGTGTCTACTTACAAGGAGCATGGCTTTCTCTTCTCTGTCTCCCTTCTCCAGTGATCCTCCAAGATTTATAGCTTGCCTGCCCTGGGGCATTTCTTTAAAAAAAAGTCAATAAAATTGGACTTATACTTTCTTCTGAGTCTGTTTTTAAATTATTTTAAGAAGGTTGCTAATTTCTAGAAAAGTTTTGCAAGCTACAAAATTTCCTGAAAACAGCTAAGTCTCATGGCCCTTGAAATAATGACAGATGTCTGGGTTTTTAAACTTCTCTTATCATGTGAATTGTTGGTTGACTCTGGTCTGTATCTCTCCAGCTGGTATTTGTAAAGCATATAACTAATTAGGTCAAAGACACTTGAAAAGTTCCTTTATCTTTACTGAGCATAAATTGTCAAATAGATCTGGAAAGGCACCAATGTCAAATCTCACCATAGTAACGATACTTGGTACTTTTATATGTAGGATGTTTTTGTATTGCCTCCAATAAATTTTGTCACCAAAATACTTTTTTAATCAAAAACATATACAAAATTGTCTTGTAACAATTGATAAGAGTCAACTCTCTGGTCTGATGTTTGTTGGACAGAACTTGGACGAGTTGGGTTTTATAAGATCTGGCATGTAACTAGAGAGAAAATGGTAGACCAGTGATCCTGAAAATAGCCCATATGCTGTTGATCCAATAGAGCAGACATACACTGCTAACCAGAAGTCTAGAGGAACATCATTCTGCCAAGCCTGGTCCTCTTGTATTTGTCGACCTCCAGTCTAGATGAGTGACATCCTACTAAGCCTGTTCCTCTCCCATTTGTTGACATGCAGTTTAAATAAGCATCTGTCTTTTACCCTTGGTCCTCTTCTATTTGTCATGTGCAGAGATGAAATCAACACTCTCCGACTAGGTATTATCTGGCCTGTACACTTACAATTCCTATTTAAACTTTGCGTTATTTGCTTAGGGATTCACAGCTGAAAGAGTGTGGATTTGTAGCAATTATTCAGCTCATTATATCAGCACAAACAGATAGTACAGATACAATCCAGATAACTTAGTCTATAATTAAAATGTTGTGTAGTAGATTTGTGTCTGTTTGTTCAAATGTTATCCAATTATCCAAACTCCTCTGGATTTATGCCTTAAAGCTGATGGTTTGAAGAGGACTAGAAAAATTCTGGTTTTGCTGTAAATATTATATAACAATATTCCTATATTTTTTCTATGTTGATTTCTTAGAGATTTACTTGTGGTGTGTGATGTGTGTCTGTGTGTGCGTGTGTGTGCATGTGTGTGCACTCACACAAGTGTATTTAGGCATGCAAGTGTCAAAGTTGCCAAAAGAAATCTTCAGATCCCCTGGAGCTGGATGGTCCCGGGAACTGAACTTGAGCAGCAGGCTCTATTAAGCATTGTGCCATCTCTCTATCCTAAACCTTCCTGTATTCTAATTCTTAATACTATACTAAAGAAAATTGGTGATATATATATATATATATATATATATATATATATATATATATACACACACACACAGTGTCCATTTCTAGGGTGACTGTACAATTCATAGTCTAAGAGAAGCCATTCCTGAAAGTAAACTAAGTCATTGGTCATAAGTACTCTAGGATAACAATGAAAACTGATTATACTATTTTCTCAGACACCTGTTTGTATTTTTAAAAACTTTCAGTCAATATATTTTGATCATATTCCTTCACCTCCCCCATCTCCTCCTGGATCCTCCCCACCTCCACACCCACACTTTCTCTCTCTAAGAAAGAAAAAAAAAAGAAAAATCAAAATAAACAAACAAAACCAGACATAAAACAACAAATACTAAACAAAACAAAAAGCACATAGAAAACATTTGATTCCATTTTGTGTTGGCCAATTACTCCTGGGCATGGGGACTGCTCTGGAGTGTGATTGGTAAAGCTCTATTGGAGAAAACTGATTTTCTCTTTCCCAGCAAGCATCAGTTGCAAATTGCTTATTGGCTAGAGGTAGAACTTCATACTTCTTCCCCTTCCTCATCCTCTGGATTTTATCTGGTTTGAACTTGTGCAGTTGTTGTGTGTGCCGTCAGATAAGTTTATTTTATCAAATTTCCATGTCTTGTGTTTTCAGGGGAGTACATAAATATGCCCTTTGGTGGCAAAGGATGAGTCAAGATTTATACCATATCAGGAAAGGCAGTAGCTTGACTGTACTGATCTTTAATTAAATCTATTTGTTTAGAAGAAATGACTTATGAAGACTTTTTTCTCAGCTTTCCAATTTTTACAGTTTAACCCAGAAGTATTGCAGACATTGAGACACCGTTATTTATTTATTTGTTTATTTATTTATTTATTTGGTTTTTCGAGACAGGGTTTCTCTGTGTAGCTTTGCGCCTTTCCTGGATCTCACTTGGTAGCCCAGGCTGGCCTTGAACTCACAGAGATCCGCCTGCCTCTGCCTCCCGAGTGCTGGGATTAAAGGCGTGCGCCGCCGCTGCCGCCGCCGCCACCACCACCCGGCGAGACACCGTTATTATGTGCATCTCTGGCATGTTATGTAGCTTTCTTAAATCATCAAATATCTACATCTCCCTATAAGTACCTAAAAGTAAAAGTGGTTGCTTTAAGGAAATATACACCTAGGTGTGGTAAGAGGTTAATGCTCTTACTGTAATTGATTCCCTGTTCTCTGCTATCTGTTGATGTGTGACTTCACCATGTCTATACTATCATATTATTTCTTGTAGAGACATTCGCTCTATGTGTAGGGTTTTTTTTTTTTATTTCTTGTATTGTTTTATGAGATGAGTTAAAATATGCCATATAAGTAAAAATTTTAAATTAATTGACAACTTAGGTTTATACATAATCCTAAAGGGCAGTATTTATGGTGGTCTTATGCAGAATTCTTAAAAATTGGGAACAGGCCAGGTGGTGGTGGCGCACGCCTTTAATCCCAGCACTTGGGAGGCAGAGGTAGGCGGATCTCTGTGAGTTCGAGGCCAGCCTGGACTACCAAGTGAGATCCAGGAAAGGCGCAAAGCTACACAGAGAAACCCTGTCTCGAAAAAACCAATAAATAAATAAATAAATAAATAAATAAATAAATAAATAAATAAATAAATAAAAATAAAAATTGGGAACAACCATGTTGTGTCTTCCTAAGTAAATGGATTTTTAAAATGCTGTGTATCTATTAAATAGAATATTACCCAAGAAAAAAAATAGCTCTAAGATGATCATGCACCTATATTTTGAATGCTCACGATGTCAACGCTATCTTAAAAGTCTTCATAGTATGTGATGCCAGCTATATGACATTTGGGAAGGGATAAAAATCATAGAAGTAGTAAAAAAAAAAAAAAAAGATGAGCGTTATCAGGGTGCAGAGTAAGAAAGGAAAGGAAATGAAAATTTCAAAGATATGGGAAAGGAAAGGGGCCCCTCACTGGATACTGGGTGAAGGCTTCTTGAAGCTGAGAGTAGTAAAATCTAACACAATTAATTTCTGTCTATTGTTTTACAATTTCATACATGAGTATGATGTATTTTGACCATTTTCACCCCATTGCCGCTTCTCTTTCCCTTCCCACTTACACTGAAACCCTTCTTCCCAGCAGGTTCCCTCCCATTTTGATACTTTCTTTTGTTTTTGCTTGTGGGGACCCACTGAGTTTAATTGCTGTTGCTTGAAAGAATATTGTGAGGGTGTGGTTCCTTGCTGGAGCAAGGACAGGAAAGACTGTCCACATGCAACAGCTCCTCAGGAGAAGGTGTGCCTCATGAGCCCCACACCAATCTGGGGTCAGAGAACAGAACAGCCACTAGATACAGAGGCCAGATAATGGTGGCACACACACCTTTAATCCTAGTATTCCAGAGGCAGAAATCCTTCTGTATCTCTGAGTTTAAAGCCACACTGGAAACAGCCAGGCATGGTGACACAAGCCTTTAATCCCAGGAAGTGAGCCTTTAATCCCAGGGAGTGATGGCAGAAAGCAGAAAGGTTTATAAGGCTTGAAGACCAGAAACTAGAAGCTTTTGACTGATTAAGCATTCAGGCTTTCGAGCAGCAGTTCAGCTGAGATCCATTTTAGATGAGAACTCAGAGACTTCCAGTCTGAGCAAACAGGATCAGCTGAGGAACTGGCGAGGTGAGGTAGCTGTGGCTTGTTCTGCTTCTCTGATCTTCTAGCATTCACCCCAATAACTGACCTCAGGTTTGATTTTATTAATAAGACTCTTTAAGATTCATGCTACACACAAGTGCTGTCAGTCCATGAGTGCAAGCACTTCTGAGAGTCTAGAATAAACTGTTTTACAGACCTTTTCCTCATCTTCCCTCTCTTACATTCTTTCCACCCCTTTTTCTGAAATTTCCCTGATCCTTGAAGAGGATGATGTAGATGTCATAGATGTATCATTTAAGAATGAGCAGTCTAGCACGACAATTAGGGTGTTTGGCCATCTTATCACCAGGGTAGGTCAAATCGGGCTATTTCTCGACTATTGCCAGCAGTTTATTGTGGGGGCATCTTTGTGGATTTCTGTGGGCCTCTCCAGCACTTTGCTTCTTCCTATTCTCATGTGGTCTTCATTTATCATGAATATTCCTTATGTTCCCTCTCTGTTCTTGATCCAGTTGGGATCTCCCGCTCCCCCAAGTTCTCTTTCTCTCGCCCCTCGCCCCTCATTACTCCCACTCACGCCCATCCAGTGACAGAGGGAACTAGATGCAGATATCCACGGTCAGGCCCTGGGTGGAGCTCCAGGAGTCCAATTGGCAAGAAGGAGGAGTTTATGTGAGCAAGAGTTGTTGGGACCAGGGATGGATGGAATACAGGGACAAATGGCCAAACGAATAGAAACACATGAACTGTGAACCAATGGCTGAGGGGCCCCCAACTGGATCAGGCCCTTTGAATGGGTGAGACAGTTGATTGGCTTGATCTGTTTAGGAGGCATACAGGCAGTTGGACCGGGCCCTGTGCTCAGTACATGAATTGACTGAAACCTGGGGCTTAGTAGAGACCCTAGGCTCAGCCTGGGAGGAGGGGACTAGACCTGCCTGGGCTGAGTCCACCAGGTCGATCTCAATCCTCGGGGGAGTCTTTGCCCTTGAGGAGATGGAAATGGGGGGTGGGCCGGGGGGGAGGGGGGCGGGCCGGGAGGAGGGAGAAAGGGGGAATCTATGGCTGATATGTAAAGTTGAACTATATTGTAAAATAAAATAAAATAAATTCAAAAAAACCTTATCAAATAATATACTGATAATAATATACTAAAAAAAAAAAAGAATGAGCAGTCAACAGTCATTTATTCTCAGCATGTAGACTAGCTCTCTGCTATAGCATCATTCACAGCATAAAGAAATTCCTTGACCAAGGCTGAGAGCAGTGCTAATCTCTCTGTATAAACATAAATGCTTAGAAGGCAGTTGGACAACAAATCCAGTTAGCAAAATAACAGTGTTAGATTTCACCCTTGTGCCTCTGGTCTCTCAGCCCTAGACTTTCCACCAGGTATATAGTACCAGGCTTGAGTTCCTTCCTGTGCAGTGAACCTCAGAGGCCATCATAAAGTGATTGGCTAACCCATTAAGAGTCATGACTCTATTGCAGCTATAGAAACATATTTTTCCTGGCAGGTCAGCCTTGTAGTTCTTAGGGTCCACAGTGGTTTAAAACCCTTGGTGACTTTGCAGCCCCAAACTGCCCTTTTGGGTAGTATTGGAGCTAACCAGAAAAGAGGAACCTTACAGCTCAGTTGTCTACATAGGGACAATATTCACTTTATATAGAGATTGTGCAAATAAGAATGCAAAAATAAAAATCACAAAACTGGAAACCATAATATACATATATATATATATATATATATATGTATGTATGTATGTGTGTGTGTGTGTGTGTGTGTGTGTGTGTGTAAAGGATCTACAAGAAAAAAGAAAAGCCCAGACAAAGCAGTATGAAACAAAGAGCCTTCAAATTGCTATTGAGTTCCTTTTGTGTTGGCCATCTACTACTTGTCACGGGGCCTGCCCTTAAGAGTGGTTTTTAGCCCCAGTGAGATGTTGTTAGAGAATACTACCTTTTCCATGTGAGTGCCTTGGGATGGCTTTCTGTATGCTGTGAACATGTGTTGCTCTGATTGGTTGATAAATAAAGCTGCATTGGCCTGTGGCAGGGCAAGATAAGGTTAGGCGGTACATTGAAACTGAAGATGAGAGGAAGAAATGTGGAGTTGGGAGAGACACCAGCCCGATGCCCAAGGAACAGCAAGATGCCAGCAGACCGGTAATGCCATGGCCATGTGGCAACATACAGATTAATAGAAATGAGTTGAATTCAATTATAAGAGCTAGCTAGCAAGAAGCCTGAACCATAAACCATATAATTTGCAATTAATATTAAACCTCTGATTATTTTCTAAGTGGCTGTGGGACTGAGGTACAGGGCAGGACCAGAGAAACATGGGACCTTGGGGCCAGGTGGGACTGGAGAAACTTATGGCTACATGTGAGCAATTATAAATCAGTGATAACTTCCTGGTTAGAGATGGGGTCATATGTTATCTTCTCCTCTTGTTGCTGCTAATTTATTTGGCTGAGACCTTATAGGTCCTATGCCTGCTGCTACAGTCTCTGTGAGTTCTTATGTGTGACCTTCCTTCTGTGTTTAGAGGACCTTGTTTCCTTGGTGTCCTTCATCCATTCTGGCTTTTAAATTCTTACTACTTCTTCTTCTGTGGGGTTCCCTGAGCCTTGAGGGAAGGTATTTGATGGGGACATCAATTTAAAACTGAGTGTTTTAGGGTCTCTCATTCTCTGCACATTATTCAGTTTGGGGTTCTGTATTTGTTCCCATCTACTGCAAGAGGAAGCTTCTCTGATGGTGGCTGAGCAAAAACTGACCTATGAGCATAGCAAAATATTATTTGGAGTCATTTTACGGCTAGGTTCCTTTAACAGAGCTGTGTTTTTTCCTTAAGTCCCTGACCTTTCTAGCCTCAGGTTCTTGGCCTCCTGAGCAGTGTTGAGGATGGGTTCTATCTCATGGAGTGGGCCTCAGCGTGTGTCTCTGCATCTGTATGTGTTTCTTGTGCTTTTTCTTTGGCTTTTTGTGCTTGTTTTGTCTTATTCTGGTTTGGTTTTATCTTATCTTATTTATTACTATTATTTCTTTTGTAGATGTCTGTATTTTAGAGAGACACACACACAGAGAGAGAGAGAAAGAGAGAGAGAGAGAGAGAGAGAGAGAGAGAGAGAGAGAGAGAGAGAGAAGGGTATAGATTAGGGTGGGTGGGGAAATGGGGAGTATCTGAGAGGAATTGTGGTGGGGTAGTAGATATTTTGTGAGATGTGAATGTATCTGTGTGTGTATCTATGTATCTGTATGTATTAATGTAAATGTAGGTCAGATGCTGATACAAGATACCTTCTTATATTGTGCTCTACTTTGTTGTTCTGAGACAGGTCTCTGACTGAACCTGGAGCTTACTGGTTCAGCTTAGACCGACTAGTCACAGAACACCAGGGAGCCTCCTGTTTCTTCCTGTTCCCATGGAAGTGTTCTGGCTCTATAGAGGAGTACCACCAAGCCTAACTCAAAAAAACGTACATGCTGAGATGCAAATTCAGGTTCTCATGCCTGTTTGATATTTGACTGGCATCTTCCTGACTAATCTACTTCCCCAGCACCCAGACATTTTCAGGCAGAAAAAAAATGTCAAATTTAAACATATTTTTTCAAGTACATTGAAATGTTCTTTTGAGGTACTTTTTTGTTTTCTCTGAGCAACAAAGTGTATTATAATGCTGCCATGGGTGAAGGAGTGAGGAAATTTCCATACAGATGCCAGGTGTGGACTTCACCTCAGTCTTTACAGGTTTTATCTCCATCAGAGAAACAATTCAGAGAAGAGATAAAATAAGGTGTGTGTTGTGAGGGTTCTTATTTCAAAGCAAAGGACACACTGGAGTAGTAAGTACAGACTTCTCGAGAGAGAGTTATTATTCTGGAATTGGGTTCACTTGATTAATGAGCAAATGATAATCAAATGGGGAGTTTTCATGGGTTGAACTGGTGTGGGTCTGTATTTTCCTAGAATAGGATATGTTCCCCTTTTAAATCTCTATGACATTTGGAAGTTTGTGTTTTGGAACACAAATGACATGAAAATTGCATTATAATGAAACAAAACACAACCATCATCCTGGTTCATCATATATTTTTTCATTTTTTTAATTCATTTTACATGCCAACCACAGATCATCCTCTCAGCCCTCCCACTCTTCCTCACCCGCCTTCCTCAAGACCCACCTCTCATCCCCTCCCCCAACAGGGCAAGTCCTCCCATGGGGGACAGCAAAGCCTGGTACATTCAGTTGAGGCAGGACCAAGCTCCTTCCTGCTGTATCAAGGGTAAGCAAGGTGTCTGACCATAGGTAATGGGATCCAGTAAGCCAGCTCCTGCACCAGGGATAGATCCTGATCCCACTTCCAGGGGCTACACAACTGTCTACTGTTTAAAAAAAAATGACATCATGAAATTTGCAGGCAAATGGATGGAACTAGAAAATATCATCCTGAGTGAGGTAACCCAGACTCAGAAAGACAAACATAGTACGTACTCACTCATAAGTAGATACCAGAGGTAAAGCTAAGGATAACCAGACTACAACCCACAGCTCCAGAGATGCTAGGAAACAAGGAGGACTCTAAGAGGGATGTATGAATCACCTTGGGAAGGGGAAACAAAGGAGATCCCTACAAGTAAACTGGAGGTGAGTGAGGGCAATAGAGGGGAGGAGATGGGGAATGAGAACATGAGAGAACAGGATGGTCAAGCTGGGGGAGAGACAGAGTTGGAGAGCAATGAAAGAGATATCTTGATAGAGGGGGACATTATGGGGTGAGGGAGAAACCTGGAGCTAGGGAATTTCCCAGGAACCCACAGGGATGACCCCAGACTAGACTACTAGCCATAGTGGTGAGGGTGTCTGAACTGGCCTACCCTGGAGGTCAAATTGGTGAATACTCTAACTGTCATCATAGAGCTTTCATCCAATAACCGAAGGAAGCAGATGCAGAGATCCACAACCAAGCACCAGGCCGAAATAAAAGAATCCAGTCAACGAAATGAAAGAGGGGTTATGTGAGCAAGGGGGATCCAGATCATGACTGGAAAAATCTACAGAGACAACTGAACCAAGCTCAAAGGAACTCACGAACTTTAGATCTAGAGCTGTGTAACCTAGACCTGCTTCATCATGCTAGTTCCCACTGGTTTGGGACCAATATGATACTAAAGTCTACTTATGTAATTGCATCAGTATCAGCTACCCTGAATTTGACTATTGTTAGTTTTTTGTTTGATTGCTTGTTTGTTTGAGGGAGTTTTATTTTTATTTTATTTTTGTTTCAATATGTTTCTGTCCTATCTCAATTGGGTTTTTGCAGAAATTAAATTAATCAATTAAATAACAAAAGTTAATTCCTATTTTTATTTTATTTATGTTTCTTTTAAGAAAAATACAGCTGTGAGCTTCTTTCTCCCTTGTCTTGTCCAGCTTGGGATATGACTATCCTAAACTTATTAGATTTTTCTATAATGTTAACTATTTTTCACATTTGTCATATTTTGATTATAGAGCCATCAAGTGACAATAATTACCCATGACACGTGAGGCAATACAGTCTTGCATCTGCCATCAATATCTTTCCTGGTGTCTTCTAGAAAGTTCGTTCGGATTCAATACCCAGCTCAACATTGTCTTTTTGCTTTGCATATCAAGCCCATCAATTTGGATCCATTTATCCACAAATTCTTTCAATTAGAATAATAATTTTTTTCATAAATCATTAATGGTTAATTATATAAGCAACTAATCTACATTTCCACAATATTGACAGGTAAGAGGAGCAATGGGTTAGCACATTAAAATCACATTTTAACCAAGATTTCAGTGCTTTTCTCTGAGAAGTAAGTAGAAGTAAAGGGGAGTTGGGAAATGTCTAAGAAGTTTTAGAATTCTGTACTTGGCTAATTGTTTAGAGGTCCTGCTTTCAAATATGGAAAAATTATTTCCAAAGTCTGATTTTGGGAATCTTAATTTTATTTAAATATGTGACACCAACATTTTTCTACTTTTTTTTTTCACCTAGCCAGATGAGAAGTGTTTCTTCTTTCTCTGTTACTATTGTATTAAGAACAGAATGAGTGAAAGATAACAGATGACAGGGGCCTACAGAAGAATGAAGGAAAACCTCACTGGAAAGTAAAAATATCAGCGAATCTATAAAGCCAAGGACAGAAATCTATTTAAGAGCTGTAGTGCGTGTGTGTGGCAGGGGTAGGGGGTGGCCAGCTTGATCAGTCTTTCTGTGTTTGAAAATGGGTGCTACTCAAATTTAAGCTCTACCACACAGAAGTAGGGAGAAACCATGTTTCCTTATGATTATGTTTCCAAGACTTGCTCCAGGTACTTGCAAAACTAGCATTCCTGGCATTAAAACAAACTGGCCCTGAGAAGATGCACATCTCTAGACTAGAGAGAAATTACAGCTGAGTCTTCCAATGTAAATACTGTAGAAACAAGGAGCTCAAGTACTAGGAGTCTAGAAGTAGATTAAAATTATTCAAACCCAGGAACACTCAGATCTTGGTCAAGTACACTTTATATTCTTATGATCTGTTCACCAACTGCTGCTTCTGACATTCATAGGATTTGGGTTTATTGGCTATTTGCCTGTCTGGATTTGGGGTTCATATGTTTATTCATTTATTTCTTAAAAGCACTTTCAAATTATGTAGCACTTTACTGAGACTCATAAAGATTTGTAGTCTTCAAAAGCTCAGTATAAAATACTTTCAAAGATTCAGATTTATTTCATAAAATGGCCTTAGCTGAGTATCCACTTCGGAAACTGAATTTGTTCAATTTCTGTTCTTTAAACATTCTGTTCCCACAAGGAATTCTATTGTTTGTCCCCTTAAATGCTGAAGTGATAAAATACTTCTTTAGGTAGTAAAGAAAGGCATTTGGATGGCAAAGATAGTAACTTATTAACATTGAACAGGAGTGGAAATTTTAAAATTAATACCATACTGCTGATGGATTTTCAAAGTGTCCAATTAAAGCATTGCAAATGCCAAGGTTTTATGCACTGAGGCTCACCAAGTATGGGTAACAGAGATGCCTGAATTTATGAGAGCAAATCATGTTAAAAATAGTAATGATGGTGAACTAAAATCAAAAAATATATTCCAGACACCGTGAGATACTGAGGGGTTAGAAGTGTTCGTCATACAAGCTGGAGAGCCTGAACTCTGTCCCTGCAACTCACAATAAAAAAAAAGAGAAACAATTACCAAAAGTTGTCCACTGATTTCCATAGTGTGCCATGGCACACACATTCTATGCCACTCATCCACTAGTATTTCATACACACATACACATACAATAAAATAATAATAATAATAATAATAATAATAATAATGATAATAATAAGTAAAGCTTTATAAAGGCATCCACATTCCATTGAATGAGACTTGGAAAGACATTGGTCTTTTAAAAAAGCAATTATAGAAATATTATCTGCCAGCTTTTATTTAGTATTGTAAAATAAAGCATGAAGGGATAGGTAAGAAAAATGGAACAGGAAACAACTTGAAGGCCTCTTGGAGTCTGCCACATTTGTTCCTATTGTCTTTATTGCTTTTTTATTTTGATCTAATTGTAATTGAATACCTTTGATCTCGTTTCCCAGCCTCTACTTCTTACTCTACTTAGCCATTTCAGCCAGCAGCATTTTTATGTTAATTCCAATGCCATCAGCTTTTTATACTCATAAAATTGTTACATTGGCTTCCTTTGGGGCTTCATGACAGTCCAGTAAAGAAATATATTTCTGTGGGTTGGTAGAGACTTAGCCATTCCAAGCTATTCCTAGCATAAAAGCATTATCCAGGTCAGTCACCTGGCCAAGAGCTCACCTCTCAGAATGGCAAGTTCACTTACATACCAAAGAGATTGGCAGAATAATTTTGAGGTGAAACACTGCATATTTCCTTCCCAGAATTCCCAACCTTAGTGGCATCCATGGGAGCCTTCATATTGTTCTTCTGGGCCATGACTTACAGAGGTGTGTTTCTTTTTGGTCTCCTTCTTTTGGATGCTGATCACAACTCAAGCATGCTTTTTGTTATTTTCTGATAATTTGAGCTTCCTTACTTTCTCTAAAGCTCCCTTTTATACCAGTTGGCTTCCTACCGCCATAGGTAAAATCAAACAGCATGGGTTTTTGACCCTTCTCTTCTACATTCTCCTCCTTCAAGCAGGGGCCAAGGTTTACAACTTGCCTACCGTAGGATATTTCTTTAAAATGCTAATAGACCCACTTGAGTCTGAAGTTGTTTTATTAATAAGACTAAGTACCCCGAGGGAACCCCGAATTCCCTGCTATCTTCACAACTGATATCAATCTTCTAAAATAAAGAGGGTAACATTTACAAAGTCCTAAGAAGCTAATAACATATGCAGTAACTAATCCTGTTAAACTGGAAGCTTTTCCCTTCTCTCTGACCTGGATCCAGGTTGCATTTAATTAGTAAAACACAGGATTTCCTTAGTAAAAATGTATATTTGTGATGTCAGTGTAGTCCATGTTTGATCAAAGCAAACAATAGTTACTGGGGACTTGAGCGTTTGTAAGAAAAGCCATGGTCCATGTCATGTCTCTAGATCACTCTGTACATTCCTTATTCCACACAGTGTGTTATGCCTGTGTTTAATTATAATGGCATTACATGGGAAGGTGAGTAGAATCTTGCTATGATCACTTTGACAGCCCCAGAGCCAGCAAAGCAGGTTGCTGTGGCTGATCTCCAGTGAAATTAATTGCTGAATGCGATTAGCTTTGGACCACTTGGGATAAAAGCAGGGTCTTTATTTCATAATTGAAGGTGGACCTTAATGAGAAAGGTTATTTTTGTATCGTAAATGGTAATTATGATTCCAGAAGCATAAAATAAAGTTTTTGTCATGTGGAACACTATGGAAATATATGAAGGAGATTTTTTTTTTCTGTATTAAGCTGTTTAAAAATGTATCTTCTCAGACTAGCAAGATGGCTCAGTGAGTAGAACACTTGCTGTGCAAGCCTGGCACCCTGAGTTACATTCCTGGAATCAATGTAAAGATGGGAGAAGAGAAGCAGCCCTAAATGCATTCTGTGACACATGTACCCACATGCATACACACACAATCATCATCATCGTCGTCGTCATCATCATCATCATCATCATCACCTTAAAATGTGTCTTCAAGGGAGACATGGTGCTATGTGCCTTTAGTCCCAGTACTAGGGAATCAGAGGAAAGTGGATCTCTCTGAGTTTGAGGTCAGTCTGGAATACAGTAGTGAGTTCTAAGATATCCGAGGCTATCTAGTGAGATGCAGTCTCAAAAATTTTTTCTTTCTTCCATTACTACAAAAATATGTGAGCATAAATATCAATTTATGGCTATAAGTACTCAAATGCATTTCTATGGATCATTCAAGAATTCTTACCCAATGTCATTCTGAAACTGATAAGATGAAGTGAGGGTTTGATTTTAATTGTTAATATTTATATTTAAACATGAAATGATATGTCCCAATATTTACCAAGTAGTTTTAGTACCAGTAGAGAATGGGCAGGCCTAAACTCTAACATATTTAAAAATCCACAAAGAAACAATATAAAGAGAAGTATAAAAAACTGTGTCCCACTTGTTTATGGAGAAAGATAAATGTCAGTATCTCAATCACACCAGTAATTAAAATGCATGGTGGGGTTGGAGTCCTCTGCAGTAGAAGAATAAACATTAAACATCCACAAGTCCCTGGGCTTGATTGTCTGGTATGAGGGTGAGCAAGGAATAGAGATATTCTAGCCAAATCACTTGATGGTAGAACTATGAAGTTGGAAGAAGTCTTAATAAAGATGTGTGTAGACAGAAGTTTTCCTGTGTCCTGCAGCCGCTCGGTCCCGAATAAACACACAGAGGCTAATATTAATTACAAGCTGTTTGGTCTATGGCTCAGGGTTCTTGCTAGCTATCTCTTTCATCTTAAATTATCCCATTTCTGCTAATCTGTGTTTTACCACTTGGCTGTGGCGTGACCGGTCTGCTGGTATGTTGGTCCTGGGACAATGGGCTGGTGTCTGTTCTGACTCTGCCCTTCTTCATCATGTATCTCTGCTAGGACTTCCCATCTGGCTATAACCTATCTTGCCATAGGCCAAAGCAGCTTCTTTATTAACCAATGGTAGCAACGCATATTCACAGCATACAGGAAGACCATCCCAGAGCAGATTTGTACTGCTCAAATCTTACCAAATAAGTTATAATATCTTTTACTGTATTGTTGTTGCATTTATATACATCATTAGGGCTTGGGGGAATTTGTATAGGGTAGACAAAAGTCAAAAGCTCACTCAACATTTTGATAAATGTGCAGCAAAAATATAGGGGAGTAGAATAAAGAAAAGGAGTAACATGAAAAGAAAATAAAGATAAAGTGGCGGAAAATAGGAAACGGTGCAGTGTAAAGGAGACAAAGATATGCTGGAATACTGTGCTTGGTGACAAACTGAATCTACATTTAAAAAAGGTTGATATATTGAAACAAAAAGTTTTAATTGTGTATTAAGTGATGTTCCCATTCATGTGTGCGTGCTGTGACCCAGTCAGACACATTTGCCTCCTCAGATGGTTGTCATTACTTTATGGAAAAAGTATTCAAATCCTTTCTTCTCACTTTTTGAGATACACTGAATACCATTACTGCCAGTAACTGTCTACTATGCAAAGCACACTAGAATTTCTTACTCCTAGTTAACTACAACTCTGTCATTTGGTTGATCTTTCCTCATCTTTTTCTACCCTCCTCAGTTTCTGGAAATTATTATTTTAATCCTAATTTCAATCAGAACAACTTTTTATACTCCTCATTTAGTGAGATCATGTAGTCCTTTCTTTCCTCTACTTGGCTTATTGCATGTTACACAATGATCCTTATACCTATCCATGACTTGAGAGATTGGATATTGTTCTTTTCTATGGCTGAATATTATTTCCTTGTGTATATGTCCCATTCTGATGAGAGAAGGAAATAGAAACTGCTCAGATAGGGCAGGGACCCTAAAGCAGCAGTTAGAGGCTAGAAATGCCAGAAGACAGTTCTATTTCCAGTTTGTCAATTGTCCCCCAGATGAGCATCTCTACCAATGAGAAAGAAGCACCTGAACACCTAGTTGGACCAGCTTGACTGACAGCTAAAACTCCTCCTGAGACCTCACCTTGGGTTCTGCTGTAAGTCCCTTTAAAAGTCTCAAAGTAGCATACCCATGGTACTGTATTTCCTAGGACACCTTCTATTGTACAGGAGCTCTGTGTTCTGGTTCTCTGTCTCCATCTCCCTCTCTGTCTCTGTCTCTCCTTCCCTCCCTCCGTCCCTCTGTTCCTCCCTCCCTCCGTGTGTGTATTCTGTTTCTCTATCTCTGTCTCTCACTATCTCTCTCTCTGTATCTGTCCTGCCTGTTTCTATCTCTTTCCTCTTGCTCCTCTCCTCCCCCTTTCCTCTATCTTTTTCTTTTTCTCTATCCTCCTCTCTCTCTTAAAATACAACTTATGAATCAATAATAAACTTTTCTCCCAAACTCACTTCTGTCTTCTATGAATTTCGTTCTTGGAATTTGGTAGACAGAAACTCAAAAGCTACTGGCTCAGAGTAGCTCTGCTGATGATACAGTTTTCTAGGACCCTAGATTCTTAAACTGATAAAGGCTCTGACATTCTTAAAGATACCTCAATAGCCATATACTAATACTCTATCCATTTATCAGCTGATGAACTCTTAGGATGTGTCCATTCCTTGGCCGTTTTATGTAGTGTTTCAGTAACATGGGGTGCACCGACGGATGTGATGGTGCATGCCGTTAGTCCTACTGATATTAGAAAAAGTGTGGCTCACTCTTTTGGAGTTTTTAATCTCCTTAATAAAGTCATTAAATTTTTGTTGTTACCTTGGAACATCAGGTCTCCTTCTAGAACCAGTGACAACACTTAAGACTGTAGAGTCTATTCTTTTAACCAGGAAGAAGTAAATTAACCTTAATGGGCTACAAAAAAGGCTAGGTGGCAGTGGCACATGCCTTTAATCCCAGCATTTGAGAGGCAGAGCCAGACGGACCTCTGTGAGTTCGAGGCCATCCTGGTCTATAAAGCGAAATCCAGGATAGACACCAAAACTACACGGAGAAATCCTGTCTCGAAAAATCTAAAAGAAATGAAAGAAATGGGCTTCAAAAAGGAAAAAAAAGAAAGAAAGAAAAAGGCAGTATATCTGCCCCTCTTCATATGGTTACCTAAAATCATAAAGATACATTTACTTCCTAGTGAAGTAAAAAGTGTGAGGCCTGAGAGATGTAATACTTTCTGGGTTCATACAGTGGCTACAGTCATCCTTCTCCCTCAAAATGGAGTAAAAAACTAAGATAGTCTAGAAAACCACTTTTGGGAACTGTGGTAGAGTCTATGGCTAGCATGAGGGATGCTCTAAATTCAATCAAAAGCATTAAAAGCAAACAACACAAAATCAAAAACAAAGCCCAAGATTCTGTTTTAGATAATATATAGTAACATAGACTAGGACATAACCTGATATCAACAGAATTAATATGTAAGCACTATGTGCAAGATGGGGCTTCTGGAGTGTACGTCATATCTTACTAGATGGACAGTTACTCCTCCTGTCTCTTTATCTTAAGAGGTCTTCAGCTTTCTATTGACAAGGAAAGTCTCTCCTAACTTCATCAGAGGAGTCATCAGCCCCTAAAGAAACTATTTGTGAAGCAGTTATCGGACATTAGCCATCGCATTTCAAACTCTAAGGATGGCTTGTTAGACTCCTTGCTTCTTCCAAATTAATGTGTTACCTGAGAAACAGGAGTTGGAATCAAAAGGAAGGGGGTTTATTGTCAATGACCATCAAGCCTGCTAATGTTTGACAAGCTACCAAACATCATCACAATGAAGGATGATTGTATATTGTATACTGAAAACTGTATACTGAAGTTCAGGAGTTTAGTCTCCTAGCTTGCTTTCCATTCAGCCACTTCTATTTTGAGTTAGATTCAAAACAAGGATTTGCAGCAAAGGATGGACAATTAGAGAAGACTAAAGGTCATCCTCTTTGCGTTGCCACCTTTCCTTTGTTTTCTGTATTTGAAACCCAGCTAATGCACAGTGGTTTTTCAATAAATAAAACAAGAATATATGATGCAACCATCACTTTTTATCCTCCAGTGGCCTCCTTATAAGGCTGACGCTATTGCAGTTTTTAAATCCTCATTTGAGAGCAAGAGTCTGTCAGCAGAATGATGGCATGAGTATATTCCCATGGGATTTCATGTTTTTGTTCTCTCTCTAGATCTCTCTTAAAAGCCATTGCTTAAGTCCACAAGCTTGCTACTTATGCTCTGGTTTTGCCTTTAAACAGTTGAAAAGCTGTTAGTTTCACGGGTGCTTGTCTTGCTAATGGAGTATATTAAACAACTCCTTCCTTTCTCCTCAGCTCCCTCAAATTACAGGATTAACTTGTTGAATTAGAATTGCATCTCTTCCCTTTTGACTTAGGAATTATCTTCCCTGATTAAATTTGGTAAACAAAATGAATGAATTTATATTGTGGTGGTGTTCTTAACTTGAATTCACTCTGGAATTGGCAAAAGCCCATCACTGATTGGGAAATATATTTGATGTACTATAACTGTAAATGAAGTCTGGCTGGCTTGAAGGTATAGCACAGAAATAATGCTTTGTAAGAATGATTATTTTAAGGATGTCTTGCCAAAAGTTCAATTTTGAACAATGACTGAATCACAACTCATCTCCTTGACAAAAATCCAATTGAATGTTCCTTTTATCAAAGAAATAAAAAAAAAACTTTAATTAGGAAGAAAGCCTACTGAAGTGAAATCTTACTTGCAGTAAGCATAATGAGTTCTCAGTTGGAAAAGTATGTAACCCACATTTCCAGGTATTATAGTGGAAGGAATCCTTTCAAAGGAAGCAAATGTAAAGCTCCCATTTGTTCTTCCAATACAGTTATGTACCCATAACTGTGTGATAACTGGAATTTGGTATAGATTAGTGCTTTTGAGACAGGGTCACTGCGTATGTCCCCTTAATCAACCACAGTCTAATTATAGCTTGACAAAGTAGCTCAGATTCTCCATGTACCTTGTCTATAAGTTTATTGATGGAGTTGAATTTACTGACTGTACCTTTCTGAAGAAAATGGTCACCTGCTGGAACATAATCAATAGTTAATAACTATTGATTTTATAAGCATGAAATCGTATACTTTTGAACAAAATACAGGTCAGAGGTAGTTGATAAAGTTTGACTACAAAACTTTGAGGACTGTTTATATAATTTTTGAATAGAACATGTATGAATTTTTTGTTTGTTTGTTTGTTTTTCGAGACAGGGTTTCTCTGTGTAGCTTTGGTGCCTGTCCTGGATCTTGCTCTGTAGACCAGGCTGGCCTTGAACTCACAGAGATCTGCCTGGCTCTGCCTCCCCAGTACTGGAATTAAAGGCTTGTGCCACCACCTCCCGGACATATCTGAGTTTTTAAAAATTTCATACAATGTATTTTGATCATTTTTATGCACCTCCCTCAGCTTCTCCCAAATCCTCCCCTACTTCTCTATCCATTGAACTTCATAGTCTCTTTCTCCTTTTCTCTCCTTTTTAATTAATTGAGTCCAACTCATGTTGCCAAAATATTCTTAGATGTGGTACCTAATGTGGAGAATTGTCAACTCTTGGAGAAAACTGTCTCTCCCTCTTCCAGTAGTTATTAAAAACATATAGTTTATCTGCTAGGGGTGGAATTTCATACCTACATCCCTATCCCCTTCTGTGCTGGGATTTTGTCTGGCTTGGGTATATGCAGGTCTTGTGTATACTTTCAAAATTATTTGAGTTCATGTGTGTGACTGCCCTGTTGCACCTGAAAAACACTGGTTCCTTGTAGCCATCTACTGCCTTTGGGTCTTATAATCTTTTTGACCCCTTTGCCACAATGATTTCTTAACTTTGGAGGGAAAGGAGTAAAATGGATATCTTATTTGGAGCTGAGCATACTACAGTCTCATATTTTCTGCACATTGAGCAGTTGTGTGTCTCTGTGTTAATTGCCATCTACTGCAAGAAGAAGTTTCTCTGATGAAGGTTAAGAGATGTGTTAATCTATAAGTATAACAGTAAGTGATTGGGAGTTATTTTAACACTATGTTCATTCAGTATAATAATAAATACCAGATTCTGTCTTGGGGCCTATTACCTATCTAGTCACAGGTTCTTAACTCTGTTAGCAATGGCAGGTATGCTTTGCATATCATAGATCATGCCTCTATTCAAAAAGTGGTTGATTACTCCTATTACATCTATGTATATCATACAAGGCTAATCAATATTGTGGCTCACAGGGTTTGCAGCTGAGCAAGACTGATGATTACTTTTTTTTCCCTTCAGTAGTGTAGATATCCACTTTCATTACTATGAAAACCATACAATACGGTTGAAGATTCGGGTCAATCCAGCTTGATTTCTTTGTGTGTTTATGATTCAAATATGTGATGCCTTATAGTTCCTTACAGTCATGTTCTGGAGGGTAACCAAGAACAAAGGCAATACCTTGTAACGTTTGGGATGGGTGGGCTATGGAACACCACTGGCTAAAATCTCCACAAAATAGTAACCTACTCTTGTACTGGGGTTTCTATTTGCTAGCATGTGGTGTCTAGATGGGGCATTGTCTCCATTTATAAAATAAGTCTATTTAACTCTTTTAATATATGTTTATGTACACATTTTAGGAAGTGGCTACAGTAGTAGATTTTCATATGACTTTTTCAAAAAGCATTTAGTATTAAGTTTTCCTTCCTCATATTTCATCTTCTCCCCTACCCTTTCAGCCCCCCAAGCTTTTGAATCCTTCCTATTCCATTATCTAAGGTCCCTTCTTTTCCATCACTATTGTCTATCTCCCTTCCCATGAATGATCTTCTGTCTTAGGTTCTATTGATATGAAGAGACAGCATGACCACAGCAACTCTTATAAAGGAAAACATTTAACTGGGGTCGAATTACAGTTTCAGAGGCTTAATCCATTATTGTTATGGTGGGAAAGGTGGTGGCATGCAGGTAGACATGGTGCTGGAGAGATAGCTGTAAATTTTACGTCTTGATCCACAGACAGCAAAAGAAAACTGCATGCTGGGTGTATCTTGAACATATATGAGACCTTAGTGCCCACCTCCATAGTGACACACCTCCTCCAAAAAGGTCACATTTCCTAATAGTGCCACTCCCTATGGGCCAAGCATTCAAACTCATGAGTCTATGGAGGCAATACCTATTGAAACTGCCACATCTCTTCATTCCCAATAGTCCCTTACTAGTTTCTTAACCTCTATGGATATTCCAAACAAATACATATATCTAAGGTTTCAAAGATAATGTCTGCATATGAGAAAAAAAACATGAGCGATTTCTCTTCTAACCAGTGATGTTTTTATATACCTGGGTAGTCATTCTTATGTTGTTTTTGGTAAAAAAAAAAAAATGCACATTCATATCCACTCCTCATTTTAATCTGGTTATTTTTTATTTTTAATGATGAACTGTTAGTGTTCTATAAATATCAGATGCTCACATTTATCATATAGCTTGGCTTTATTAGTAACAATTCTGTTCCAGAAGAGACACCACCTGAAGAAGCATCAACCTCTGACCCTGAAAGCCACAAAGCTGTATAAGATGCATAGTATGGACTATGCCATGAGACAGCCCCAGGTCCATATTTGACTCCTGCTGTCACTAGCTGTATATAGTCAAAGTTGAAGCTGAAAATTTAATTTCCTTTAAAATAAGATTTATAACGCAAACTTTATGTAAGAAGTAGGCACAGACATTTAGTTCATATTCTCAGGTAAAAGTGAAGAAGGAAATCTCGGTTCTCACCCTCACATACCCATAGTTACTTCCGGAGATAGGTGTTCAGATTTGAGAGTGCCATCCTAGGACTATGTTATTTAAAATATCCTAGCCAGATCATAATCAAATGAAGGAGGTTTAACCCAGCTGAGTTATGCTAAGTAGAAAGCACTTCTTATAAGAGCTTGAAGTTAAGCACTGGGTAGAAGTTGACCAAGAGGAACTAGAGTTGAAGGGTGACAGTGACACACTATCAGTCCCTTCCGGTTCCTGTTTGCTTACCAGATCAGCCATGTAGGAAGATTTATAAGGATGTTTCCTTAGCACTGCTTTTTCACCTACAAGGATAAGAAGAGTAAAAGAGCTTCTTGCCAAACCTGACTATGTGAATTGGATTCCTGCAACACGCATAGTGGAGAGAATGAACAAACTCTTGTAAATTTTCCTCTGCCTTCCACAATGGGCTGTGGTGTGTGTGGTCCTTTTTCCACACAAAATAAATAAATGCTTTCAAAAAATACAAATAGAGTTAAATTCACATGGATTAGTCACTTGCAATGTAATTTCCCAGTAACTGAATAATAAAGCTCAAAATAATTTCTGAAGGATGTGTAAATAGGTACTGCAAGGGTAAGGTTGTAACTATGTTTGGAAAATAGTCTAAAGTAACCAAATTTTCGCTCCTTTCTATTTTATTGAAATAACATAGCACCATGAGTGTCTGAAATTCCTGTGCAGTCAGCAAAAGAAGAAAAAAAAAGGCCAGTAATTTCTCTAGTTGAAATCTGGGGACTCTGTGGTGCATATTAAGTCCTTCTACCCACTATACAACACCCAGTATCACTAGTGTAGCTTCTGTGGGCCAATTCTGAATGAATTTTGTATTAAACTGATTAAGGAAATGAAATTTTTGTAGTCAGAATATTAAAGGTGTCTTTGTGAAGAGTCTGTCTTCATAGCATCTTTGACTTGAGTTTAATGTAAAGTAGAGGAGAAATAACATTATACAAAATAAGAATGAAAGGAGGTGGGAATTCAATCAAGGTCATATGGTCAGGAGAGTCAAGTGGATCAGAGAAAAGAGCATCCAGAACCTGGAGTGTTGGCACAGTTTTTCTCCAACTCATGATCTTTCAGAAAGCCCTAGAAGTGATTTATATTCTGATCTGTCTTATTTCCTCTCAGGGGAGAGTGAAGTGCTGTAGGATGTTCTGTATGGCAAATGTGTTGCTCTGATTGGTCAATAAATAAAACACTGATTGGCCAGTGACTAGGCAGGAAGTATAGGCGGGACTAACAGAGAAGAGAAAAGAACAGGAAGGAGGAAGGAGACACAGCCAGCTGCCACCAGGACAAGCAGCATGTAAAGATGCCAGTAAGCCACGAGCCACATGGCAAGGTATAGATTTATAGAAATGGATTAATTTAAGATATAAGGACAGTTAGCAAGAAGCCTGCCACGGCCATACAGTTTGTAAGCAATATAAGTCTCTGTGTTTATTTGTTTGGGTCTGAGAGGCTGTGGGACTGGCAGGTGAGAGAGATTTGTCCTGACTGTGGGCCAGGCAGGAAAACTCTAGCTACAGTGAAGCTTATTTATATAAATAGAGCCACCAATGGAAGCTACAGCCAATGCAAAAAATATGGGTTACTCCAGGTAGATTTATCACTGAATCACTGACAAATGCAAAAAAAAAAAAAATCATTGGTAATGATTGTGTGTGTGTGTGTGTGTGTGTGTGTGTGTGTGTTTATTGGGATAAATTCTCAAATTCAGAATGGAAAATGAATTCCAGAAAATTTTTTCATCAGTTCTTTACTCCCTCTTTAGCATCAAATAATACTATGCATGAACACAATGGGCACTGTCTACCTGAAGCAACTTTCAGATGAGTCAAGATTTTTGGCAGCTGATACAAGTAATGGGTTACAAATAAGAATCAGAAATGACAGGAATGAAAATGACTAGCTAGTTACAGAAACTAAACGAAGGAATTGCAGATGAATGTCTGCAAAAGCTTACTGAAATGTAATGAGAATTTAACTTCTCATACAGCATAAAGCAGAATTGAAAATTGTCATCTGAATGTGTTCTTGAATTAGACTCTCCCTTGTACTTGTTTTCATGGACAATGAACTGGGTAACTGGATAGTGTCTATAGTTTCACTGTAGGTATACAGTGATAGAATTTGGATTCAAGTGTTCAGACCATATCAGGAAAAACATGTGTGTTAGGAAAACTATAAAGCATTGAGGAATTTATGTAGATAAATCAAAGTAGCTACATACTAGATTTGCAAAGGTCAAGTGATTAGAATGAATGACCTATTTGCCTTCAAGTCATGGTCCAAAGGTCCTCCTGTGTTCTTGTCATTGAAATCTACCATCTGTCCTCTTTCCTCACTATCCATCTATTGTAACAATTATCTATTGTCCCTTTTATTATTATTACTCATTTGTCATTTTAGGACATTTTTGTATCTTTGATGACAAGAACTAAGTCAGCCCAAATCTTGTTTTCCTTACACTCTGATAACTAAACACACACAGACACACACACAGACACACAGACACACAGACACACACACACACACACACACACAGAGAGAGAGAGAGAGAGAGAGAGAGAGAGAGAGAGAGAGAGAGAGATGAATGAGCACAGACACATGAGGACTCACTCCCTCACTGGTATATATGACCTAAAGGACATGGTGTCTAAGCACAAGATTACCCCCAATTTTTTTTTTTTGTTTGTTTTTTTGTTTTTCGAGACAGGGTTTCTCTGTGTAGCTTTGCGCCTTTCCTGGAGCTCACTTGGTAGCCCAGGCTGGCCTCGAACTCACAGGGATCGGTCTGCCTCTGCCTCCCGAGTGCTGGAATTAAAGGCGTGCACCACCAACGCCGGGCCTACCCCAAATTTTGATCATAGCTGGTCTGTGAGTGTGAGGCTGGACTCACTAAGTCAGATGAGTCTTAGGTAATTTATATGACTCCTAAATTGTACATCTTGTTCTCAGAAGTGGAATAAATCCTACTGAACTAATTGCTACAAGTTGAACCAGGATATATTTGACTCACCTTTGTTGGAAGTAATACAAACTGAACTTGAATAATCTTGACCAAGCTATTGCAGATGAATAGAAGAGAACTATGGTAAGGGAATTAGATCTTTTCTCCCAGGGGAAAAAAAGAACAGATCCCAAGGAGTTCACTGAGTCTTCAGATAGTTTTCATCTCATCTTTAGCTAGACTATAGATCTGGGCACTTAATAGCTGTATGTTTTTAAATGTCAACTTCCTTCCTCCAAATTTTTCATGTATCAGAGAATGGGATCCAAAGAGTATAAAGAATTCACCTTCCCTACAAACTCTAGCAAAAAGGAAGGACTTTCAGTTACTATAGGCAAAAATTATAACTCCCTATGACACCTCTGAAATCTAATACAGGTTTTCTCTTCAATTACACCATTCATGTCACAGAAAGTCAGAACTCCTTGGGGACCCATATTATTTTTAAAAGACTTTAGGTATTAAGTGAACGTGCAACACTGATCATGCATTTCATCTTGACTCTGTTCTGAGCTGAGCAGAAAGGATAAGAGATACTATTGTCAAATAAAAGACAATAGGTTTTAGGGACTGTCACACAACATGCCTACCATAGTGCCAGCACACAACAATTGCCTCATAAGTCATATAATTAAAGAAATTATTTCCATGATCTAATTGGAAATGTCAAATACTGTATGGTTCTACTCTCTATAATACCCTCTACAAAATAATCCATTACTGTCTAAAGATAGGGGTTGAAAATAATTTTTCTAGATTATTCAAACATCAACCTTTCCTTTATCAACAAATAGCACTATTTATTCCCCTAAACTAGGACAGTGTTTTGCAGTTGCTTCCTGTCCAGACAGTAATGGCTATGGCCACATTTTTCTTTTCCTGCAGATATAATCCTAGACTAAACTACCGACTTCTCAATGGATTACTGAAATAGCCTTTTAAACACATTCTTTGCTTCCACGTTTTGTCCTTAGTAGAGGTTTTCTCCCCAGAAGCCAAGTGACCTTTTCAAAATATATATCCATGGGCTGCAGGGTGGGAGGTAGTTTTATGAGACAAATATATCCTGATTCACTGGTTCAATAACAATTTCCTCATTTCAGAGAACAAGAAAGTAGGGCCTGAAAGTTTATGTAAATGGTGCCTGTGAGACTATAGAGTCACTCTTCTGAACACACACGTGTAAAAAAGATATATCTGCCAAATTAGTCTTTTTGTGAAATAAATAGCTTTTCATTGCAATTATAACATAGCATGAACTCATGTGTATAAGATCCCCTAACCAGAAGGCCTCTTTATCTCACTGTGAGCTCCTTACGTGACTGATTTCTTGTCCTTTTACAACACATTTTATTCTTCCCAGATTTGATCAGTCATGCTCTCTTTTCTCTTTCTTGTTCTTTCTCTTGCTCTCACCCTCTAAGCAGGGTTTCTCTCTATACCCCAAACTCATTTGGAACTCTGAGATACTACTCCTGCCTCTGTCTCCTATGTGCTGGGTCTTGGCCCTTTGCATGTTTTCAGATTGCTGATAAAATGTCTCATCACCACAGCTTTGCCTGATATCCTTGGTTAATATTTACCACCCAGCTATCTGCCTATGTTAACCTTCTATACCATAACTCTAGCAGACAAGAAGCATTCCTACTCTATTTATTATACTTAAGTCTACAGAGGAACTTAATGATGACATGGTGGTAAAAGACGGTAATTGTCATCGAGAGCAGGGCACTGACAAGTTAGAATTGTCACAGTAATAAAATGTTAGAATTTGGAGTTATGATGTAATTTCTTTATTACTTTTTCACTTTATTTTGAGACAGGCTCTCACTATGTCGCCCTGACTGGTCTGGAACACATTCTCTAGACAAAGCTGGTCACCTGCCCCTACCTCCTACTTACAGGGATTTCAGACATGTGCCAACAATCCCAGCCTATAGATATTGTTTGAAAATAAATTACCTAAAGAAGATAGGGCATATTAGCTTTGGGATCCTATGAGATATGAATAGCACCATGGATTCCATGAGCCATCAGTCATTTTCTCATGTCCTGAAAGGAATATTAATTAAATATTTTTGAAAAGGGGCAGAAAATAATCATCAAAATAATAGAAGAATATGTTTGGTCTTCTTAGCTTGGCATTTGTTGAATCAGGAGCCATAATTAAGGTAAAAGCCATCAAGTTTCTGAGAAAGGCTGAGGGTATAATATTTAGGACAGTCTTGCTTAATTTTTCAGAAATGTTACATTCAGTGGCAGAGTAACCTAAGGCTTTGAGTTGGAACACCAGAAGCAAGTATCATAAAGATGGACTGACCTTGGATTAAGTTTTGCCTTGTTCATTTGTCTTTTGATTATTTGTTTATTTGGTTGAGGTAGACTCTCCCATAATCTAAGATGACTTAAAACTGTACATTCCATTCTACCCTTGAAATTATGCTATTCTAGTCACTCCTGAATTCTGGAATAACAGAAGTGTGAACCACCATGCCTGGCTTGAGTTCTTATAATGCAGCTTGCTTTCATGGCCAAAAAACTTTTCTAGCCTCATATTCTATGAGCCTGTAGAGGTCCTCACATCAGCATTCCTCAAACACAGATGAAAGCCTTACAGAGCCCTGGGAGCCACCCTCAAGTCTGTCAGAGAGGATAATAAGAAAAAGTATATCTACTGCTAAGCAGCATTTCCAAGGTGCAAACAAAGATGGATGTCCTAGTAACCACTCTGGGACTGGCCCACTTATTTTCTCAGCTCAGTAGGGGATAAATGAGGAATATTAAGACAAAATCAGGGAGCCCAGAAGCTAAATAGGGGGCGGAGGTAGGGTGGGTCCATGAGCTTTCATGTCTGTACACTTCCCATCATTTATTATGTTGGTTTAACTGCCTTTGAAAATTAGAAACAGGGAAAGGCAATTTTCCTAAGGGCTCTTTTGGTATTGATAATGGTTATACTGCTGATGTTCTTCAAAATATCAGTTACAGCTGGGGCTTTAAGCCTTTGGTTCTTTGCTGAAGGTATTACTATTCTAAAGTAGGTTACAAATTTCCACTCAACCTGGAGAGAACAAAACACACAGAGGAAGAATTTTCACCTGACCTTTTTTTTTTTTTTTTTTAATTTCCCTTCATATACAATGAATGTAACACAGCAGTGGATAATTGTCTAATGCAATCTATCAGAGACTTCAGGGTAGGGTCCCCCATAGTCAGTAGCTAAGTACCATAAGCAAAATGACCAATTGCCTTCTTACTGGATCATTCCACAGAAAGAGGCATTTCTTCACATGATATAGAATGAAACAGATCCTGTTGCTGAAAGACCCTCATGAAGACTATTTGCCACAAAAGTTTTGATAATGTTGAAATGAACAGTAGAAATTAGTATTTATTGGAAGTGGTTCTACTTTGCTGTCTGGAAAATACAAAAGACATGGAAAAGGTAGAATTAACCCTTAACCTAACACCATTTGTAAATTTCATTGTCTTTATAAGTCTTCTGATGTCTTTTCCAAAGTCAAGGACAAAGACAGATTTGGAATTACGAATTTCATTTCAATGAAGAGAAACTCTCGATAGCTGTTCTTTTCAGCTCTTAGAAGCATTTTCATCACTGTAGCCACAGTGACATCTCTACCATGCCAACCTTTATGACCTAACATATATACAGTTGAGTCACTTGTCTTCTCTCAGTTTCTACCAGCCTCACTTGTTTAGTTTGCATTTCACAAGAAACTCAGAACACTTTGAGGACTAACATTATGTTTAAAAGACACATTTCCCAGTATTAGGTGCTAAGTTAAAAATGACTAATCACATAACAAGCTACTCCCAATGAAAACAATGCTTTATGCAATTCCATGTGTTTTGCTTAATCTATGTGATGGATATGGATGCTGCCCAGCATCATGAACAGAACTTGGAAAAAGGGTTTACTTTATGCACAAAGTTGCATTCACTCTGCCGTGTGGTGAAAAATCCATAATCACTGAGTGCCAGTAAAGCATCCAATGTGCAGTTAATCTCATTCCCAGCAGAAGTGCTGGACTTTGATGAGGCACACTTAAATTTAATAGAGAAGCAAGCTGCCCTGTGCCTGGTTTAAAACCAGAAAGTGACTGAAAAGCCAAGAGACAGATTTATGTGGCATGCTTAGAATCAGGCATGGGCCTGTTTGCCCATGGAACAGATTTTTGGCCAGAATCCTAAGAGTTGAAATGGCAATCTGGGGACAGATCCTCCAGGGTGAGTGCAAGAGTGCATCTCGCACATGTCCTAGATTGTGGACTTTTCTGTTTGTAGAGATCTGATAAAGGTAAAAAGAAATTCATCTAATATAACAACCTGGTGCAGACACCAAGGCCATCAGGAGACCTGGAGGGATCATGTAGCCTGCCAAGGCCATTCTCAGAAACAGTTGCCAGAGAGTCAGATGCTGTGGAGGCAGGGACATTGTCTGTAGCTAAATATTTGGAACATTCTCTTAAAGTTCAAAGAGTAGCAATGGCTGAAACAATTCTCAGGGACCTGTGCTGTGTTGTGTACAACTGACTTGACTTTAAAGACAACCTCTGATTTGAAGGAGAGACAGAGAATGTCGTTTCTTCTAAAGGAGAAATTGCTGCGAGCTTGCATTCCACAGGTTTCTCTAAAGATGAGTGTGCAGATTAAATTGAAATAGGACAGTTGTTAGGAACTGTTTTGACAAGGCAAATTCTAGTGATATTTGAGTCAAGCGATAGCAATGTGAGCATAACTCTAAGACAACAAGCCTCATCAGTTCAGTGAGTTATAACAACCAAGGCAAGGCTCTCAATCACTGCATCCAATGAGTAGAGCAAAACTGTCGACAAATAGTAGGGAAGGGTAGAAAGTATTCCATCAAAGTCTGCACAGCAGCTGTTGGAGTGTTTATCCTCACATTGCCACAGGAGTACAGATGGGTTAGACGAATGCTGATGACTGAGATTTTGCCATAGTTCAAAACATAGAGCCATGATCATTTATCGGGTGTCCTCCAATGTATTAAAGTGTATCCTACTTCTTATATCTATACTGCTTATTGCCATTGATTGTAGATGAATTTCTAAAATGGTCTTATTAAATAAATAAAAAAAAAAAAAAAACGGAGCCAAATATAGAGGTGAAAGCCTTAGAGGGATCGGAGAAAGCCACCAGTCAACATTACCTCACCAACTCTGCAGCATCCAAATGCGTTACTTGCTGTCTACCCGCGCCTTTATTGCCTTGTTGTTCTGCCCCCTCATTGGCTCTCTTAGCCCAGCTACCTCACTTCCTCTTCCTACACAGCTCTGTCACTTTCTGTCTGTCTGTACAGACCTCCCGGTCTCTATAGTTGGTACTGGGATTAAAGGCGTGTGTCACCACTCTTGGCCCTCTTCCCTAGTGTGGCCTTGAACACCCTTGAACACACAGAGATCCTGTCTGCTAAGTGATAGGATTAAGGGCATGTGCTACCGCTGCCTGACTTCTTTGTTTAGTTAAAATGGCTTGCTATTTCTTCTGATCTCCTGGTAAACTTTATATATTAAAGCACAAATAAAATATCATCACATTTCAGCACAAATAAAATATCATAAACCCTCCTCCTTCTCGCCGATTGGACTCCCGGAGCTCCACCAGGGGCCTGACCGTGGATATCTGCATCTAGTTCCCTCAGTCACTGGATGGGGTTTCTAGCACGACAATTAGGGTGTTTGGCCATCCTATCACCAGGGTAGGTCAGATCGGGCTATTTCTCGACTATTGCCAGCAGTCTATTGTGGGGGCATCTTTGTGGATTTCTGTGGGCCTCTCCAGCACTTTGCTTCTTCCTATTCTCATGTGGTCTTCATTTACCATGAACATTCCTTGTGTTCCCTTTCTGTTCTTGATCCAGTTGGGATCTCCCACTCCCCCAAGTTCTCCGGGAGTCCAATCGGCGAGAAGGAGGAGGATTTATGTGAGCAAGAGTTGTTGGGACCAGGGATGGATGGAATACAGGGACAAGTGGCCAAACGAATGGAAACACATGAACTGTGAACCAATGGCTGAGGGGCCCCCAACTGGATCAGACCCTCTGA
>CABHPP010000107.1:28251-56031 GCA_902168425.1 Peromyscus attwateri | reverse complement strand
GTAAAATAAAATAAAATAAATTCAAAAAAAAGAAAAAAAATAAAATATCAACAAAATTGATTTTATCTGTTATCATAAATGTGTGCTTCCCAGATTGAAGTATCATTCATTTATTCATTTGTAAATACTTCTGGAAATGTACATCGTATATAAAGATCTAGACAACAGGGACACAGAAGTGAAGGTGGTGATTCTTCCCTCGTCGATCGGCATTACAGTGGGGCAGGATCAAAAGGTAAAGTAAATGACTAATGTATCACAGGATTAGAAAGCAGGTTGGGATGGAAAAGTTTATTAAGTGGAATGGATGTAACTTGAAGAACTCCTAGGAATCATTCACAAAGACAGAATGCCTGATAAAATACTTCACAGAAGTGACTTAAGGAAACAAGCATTTATTTTGGTTCACATTTTGAGTATATAGTCAGTCTCTAACAGAAGCTGAATGTCTATAACAGAAGCTGAATGTCGTGGCATTTAGCAGGCTTATGGCACAGCTTAGTTATATCATCATAGCATCATTGAGCTCTTGTGGGCTTGTCTACCACCACTATTGAGGCCTAACTATTTGTAGTACACATGAGTGCACTCTTGGACCAGCTCTGCTCATTTCCTGCAACTTTACTCAACATTTTTTGGTGCACATTTTTGTCATCTCCATATAATAAGTTTCTCTTGGTTTTACTTTCAAACAGGAACATATTACTCTCCAAGATCATTTCCTCAAGGAGTGCCTTCTGACCTCATCAGCTTTCTTCTGGTGTCCTAATACAAACATAGATGACTCTGTAACTCTTCAAGTCTACATGGCTGCACAGCAAGCACAATGTGGATGTTTTCAACTCTGTCTCTAGCTAGAGCTGTAACCTGGCTCTCCTTCACCTTTGCTGTCATGGCTGCTGCTTTCTGAACAAGAAAAAAACCTGTTCTAGGCAAAGCACACCCATATAGCTAGCCTCAAGCACTGTACCTTGCAGGGACTCTTCAAATGAAAATCTTTCAGAGGAGTTTGTATTTAGCCCCTTGATTCTTCAGTGGGTAGAGTGTTACCATGAAGGTACATTTCCCATTGTCTCTGTACAAAATGCTATTTTTCTTTTTAATGGTCCTAATGATCTCTGGAGCAATTACATCTTTGTCTGCATCTACCTTGTCCACAAATTTACAGGCATTTATATATTTTTTTTTCTTTTCAGAATATAGGTATTCACATTGTTATGGTGTATGTTTTGCTTTGAAATCTCAATATGAAATCAATTAAATGTAATGAGCAGAAATCATACTTGGATGTAATGATGACTTGAATTTGTTCTGCCAAACAAATTAGTCCATTACTTTTTAATTCTGTCTTATTCAGTTTTTCATGGTAGAGGCAGAATGTAGCCAGGTTCTTTGCAAGAATGTGAAAGTCTGGCCTATAGTCCAATTTTGATAGATTCTTTTTGTTGTTGTTGTTTTTGTTTTTAACTTCGGAAGCCTCAAGAATCTGGTCTTTGCTGTCTGTTAGGAGAATGGTCTTCCTCAGGTTCCAGAATTACACCTTAATCTCTGCTTACAGTATCGGGTGCCTTTCTAGTCTATATGTCACCTCTTTCACATTTTTGCAGAAACTCTTCCTGAAGGCCTGTGTACTATGTGATTGGTTTTACCCCACCAAGAAGCCCTCTTGTGGATGGATTTCTAAATGGTCTTATTAAATAAATAAATAAAGAAAAAACCTCACAGAGACAAATGGAGGGGTGAAAGCCTTAGAGATCAGGGAAATAGGAATAGCCACCAGCCAACCTTACCTCACCAGCTCTGCAGCTTCCAAATGTGAGCTACTTCCTGTCTACCCACACCTTTATATGCCTTGTTTTTTTATTGCCCTCTCATTGGCTCTTAGCCCAGTTACCTCATTTCCTTGTCACTGTCTGTCTGTATAGACCTTCAGGTCTCTATGGTTGGTACTGGGATTAAAGGCATGAGTCACCATGCTTGGCTCTGTTCCCTAGTATGGCCTTAAACACACAGAGACCCTGCCTGCTAAGTGATCGGATTAAGGGTGTATGCTGGCTGACTTTGTTTACTTAAAATGGCTGGCCTTTCCCCCCTGATCTCCAGGCAAACTTTATCTATCAAAGCACAAATAAAATATCCCCACACCCACTAAAGGTGGCTACTTTTCTCATCACTGTGGTCCAAAGGCCTCACTGACACAACTTAAACAGGGAAGCATTTATTTTGACTTGAAGTTTCAATGGGGCAATCCATCATGGTGGGAAAGGTGTAGAGGCTAGAGCAGTTTGGAGGCCAGGCCAACTCCATTTGACAGGAGCTTACACTGAGCTTGTTACCACCATTGTAGAATAGCAAGTAAAGATTGCTTAGGAAGTGAGCCTGAGTCTCAACCTTCAAGGCCTCCCCTATTAACCTATGTCTATTAGCAGGGTCACACATCAGGAGGCTCTGCTACTTTCCAAGAGAGTATCACCAGCTGGAGAACAAGTGTTCAAACAAATAAGCCTGTGGAGTCTTTTCATATTCAAGCCCAAACAGATGATAACACTAAAATCAGTTAAAGAAGGTTAATGTATAAAGCATGCTGCTATCTGGAAACAGGAGAGTATAGAAATCAAGGAGCAGGTTCTGTCTACATGTGTGAGAGCATGCGTTCCAAGACAACCATATGGTGATATTTTCTTTTGTACTAAAATGTTATTTGTATGTTAATAAATAAAGTTGCCTGCGGGTCAGAGCTATTAGCAAGCCATAGGAAAGCAGGGCAGTGGTGGCGTATGCTTGTAATCCCTGCACTTGGTAGGCAGAGCTAGGTAAGTCTCTGTGTGTTCAGGGATACAACCAGCATTGGATATACATGCCTTTAATTTCAATAACAACCATAGAACACCTGGAGGTCTATACAGACAGGCCGTGATGAGGCGGTCATGTGGTTGGGTTTACAACCAATGAGAAGGCAGAACAGAAACTCTATATCAAGACTTTAACACAGGAAGTACCTCCTCCTTCGGAGAGGTAGGACCACCACAGGAGGAAGGGTAAGGTTTTAGCTCTTAGCTCTGACCTCTTGTCTTTCTTCTTTGCATTGGTTCTGTGTTTCTTATTTAATAAAATGGTTGGTTACATCTACACAACCAGAAAAACTAGATTATATGGTCAGAACAGAAAAGAATGCAAAAATAGACAGAAACAGACACCCTGTGAAAAATGGCAGTATCTTCAGCAAATATCAAATTGATTGCTACATGTAGAAGAATATAAGTAGATCCGTATGTATCACTCTGCATGAAAACCAACTCCAAATCAATAAAAGATCTCAACATAAGACAAGATATTCTGAATCTGATAGAAGAGAAGTGAGGAATAGCCTTAAATGCATTGGCACAGAAGAAAAAATTCTGAACAGGACATCATTAACATAAGCACTAAGATCAATAATTAATAAATGAGATCTCATGAAACTGAAGAGCTCTTTACAAAAAAGGACACCATCATTTGGACAAAGTTAACAGTGTTCAGAATGGAAAATGATTTTTACCAACTGTACATCCAAAGAAGGGTTAATATTTAAAATATGTAAAGAATTCAAGATCAAGTAAATAAATAACCCAATTAAAAATAGGGTACAGATCTTAACAGAGTATTCTTAAAAGCAGAAACACAAATGGCTAAGAAGCATTTAAAGAAATGGTCAACATCTTAGTCATCAGTGAAAAGGAAATCAAATCTAGTTTGAGATCTCATCTTAGAGCAGTTAGAATAGCAGAGAACAATAAATCATGTGAGAGCTCATGTTGGAAACAATGCAAAATAAAGGGAACCCTCATTCATTGCCTGTGCGAGTAAAAACTAGTACAGTCAATATGAAAATCACCGTGGTGATTCCTCAGGAAGATGGGAATCTATTTACTTCAAGATCCAGGTATGCCACTCCAGGCCATATACCCAAAGGATGCTTCATCCTACTACAGAGCACTTGTTCTGCCATGTTCATTTCTACTTGATTTGTAATGGCCTGAAATTGGTACAACCTAGATGCTGATTAATGGAAGAATGAAAGAAGAAAATGTGGTACATTTACAGATTAGAATATTACTCAACTGTTAAAAAAATAAAATCATAAAATTCACAGCTAAATGAATGGAGCTAGAAACTTTCATATTGAATGAGGTAACCCAGACCCCCGAAATATAAATATAGTATGTATTTGCTTATCTAAGGGTGTTATCTGTTGAGTCTTCAATAAGCAGTCTACAATCTGTATAACCACAGAGGCTTGGCACAGAGATAGGGACAAAGGGTAGAGGATGTATCTCCCTAGGCAGGGGAAATAGACTAGGAAGTAAGGGTTGGATGTGGGGGTGTGAGCTGGAAATGGATGATCAAATGGGAAATTATGGGAAGAGGGAAATAAAAGAGGGATTATGAGGAGGGAAAACTAATTTAAGAGTCATTTGAAGGGTTATATGAAAACTGAATACAGTAGAAGCTTTTTTAAAATATGTACATATAAAAGAAGTTTTAATATAATTACTAAATAATGGAGGCAACAAAGCCCCAACTAGACATATCTCATCACCAAGTAAAACCTACAGTTCTTGGAATGAGTTAGATCTAATCAAATTGTTGGCCAACAGGGTCCTATGGAAACCCCCAATCAAATCAAGCTATTATCAAGGCTATTGGTTGCTGTATGCAAACAGATGGTAAGGTCTTATTGCTGAACACTGGACACTTACACAGCTCTTTGAACATAAAGAAGTCAAGCTGGTGCCTACCTGAAGACATCAACAATATGAACTACTACTGTTCATGGTACTGAAAGATATTCTGCATGCTACCAACGAAAACAGGTTCAAATCATGTAATCTACAATGGTGACCTGCCTGGAAGATACACTGGTGAAATAGTGTCCTAATATTCATTGGAAATAAACAACCAATATCTGATTGGATTTAAGACCCACTCTGTGATATGGAATATATCCTCGACACTGCTCAGAACCTGAGACTAGATTGGTACACTTGGAGATCAGTGTCTTCCTTAGACATCATCAGAGATGCTTCCTCCTGCATTAGTTGGGAACAAACATGGAACTCCACAACTGACCAATGTGCAGAATGAGAGACCATGGAACACTCAGTGTAGCATGAATCTTAAAAGTTCTTGTTAATAAAATCAAACCTGAGCCGGGTATTGGGGTGAACACTGGAAGGTCAGAGAGACAGAATAAGCCACAGCTACCTCACCTTGCCGGATCCTCAGCTGGTCTTGCTTCCTCAAACTGGAAGCCTCTGTGTCCTCATATCCGAATGACTCTCAGCTGAACTGCTGCTAGAAGCCTGAATGCTTAACCAGCCCAAATGCTTCTCCAGGCCAAATGCCTACCCAGGCCAAATGCCTATCCAGGGCAAATGCCTCTCTAGGGCAAATGCCTCTAGTTTCTGGTCCTCACGCCTTATATACCTTTCTGCTTTCTACCACCACTCCCTGGGATTAAAGGTGTGTGTCACCGTGCCTGGCCGTTTCCAATGTGGCCTTGAACTCAGAGATCCAGAGGGATTTCTGTCTCTGGAATGCTAGGATTAAAGGTGTGTGCTACCACTGCCTAACCTCTATGTTTAATATTGTGGCTGTTCTGTCTCTGACCCCAGATAAGTTTATTAAGGTACACAATATTTTGGGGAACACAATACCACCACAACTCAGTACTAACTTGATTCCTCTGTCAAATCCCTCCCCTGAATACTTAGGGGAAGCCACGGAAAAGGAAGCAAAGAGTGTAAGAGACAGACGAGATGGAGGAGATTGAAGAAACAAGGTACACTAAATAGAGCAGGACCATTCTACATATGAACTCACAGACTGGCAGCATGCAAAGGACGTGCACAGGTTTAAGCCAGTTGGCTTCCTAGCACTGAGCGAGGAAGTGGAAAGAAGCCTCCATCCCTACCACAGAAGCTATCTCTCACTGATAACCATTCACAATAAAATGATTTTCTTCAAGGCATTTTCACTAGATATACAAACCTCACTTAATGTCAGGCCCCATGTCCATGATTAGAAAGCTAACAAAATGGGAACTCAATGACATTTTGGAACTTCTTTATTTATTTATTTTCTATGTTTATTATTATTAGTAGTAGTAGGAAGCAGAAGAGTATTTTACCTTATAGGCCCTCTGTGTCTATATTATGCTTTCTAATTTTGTGTTTTGATGAGATTTCTGTTTATATGAATGTGTGTGTCTCTGCTTCTATATGCTTCTTGTGCTTTTTCTTTGGCTATTTTTCTTTTTCTTCTGTTCGTTTTGTCCTATACCAGTTTCATTTTATTTCATTTCATTATTATTTTCTAGATGCCTGTTTTTTTTTTTTTCTAATGAAAGAGAAAGGGTATGGATTTGGGTGGGGGGAGGGGCAAAGTGTCTGGCAGGAGTTTAGGGAGGGGGAAATTAATTAGAATATACTGCATGAAAAAATGTATTTTCAATAAGAAATAAAATTAAAGAAATTACTTAATATTTCTGTGAAGTAGCTTCTTTACTTATAAAATAGTCCTTTAAAGACATATTGTTGATATGAATGTAATTTTAAAGTGTACTAATTAATGAATTATATTTGCATCTTTTATATATATATATATATATATATATAATCTGTGTTTTAGAAAGTATAGTTATTACTAGTGACAAGTTGAAACTATTTCAGTCTTTAGAAGATATGTACATCTTGTCAGCCTTTATGTTGTAAGCATGCAGCATAGCACCTTTATCATAGGTTGTCCACAACTAGGACATAGAGTTACAGTGCTAACCACCACCACTGTCCATGTTGTATAAGTTTGTTATGATTAGAAATAACCTTCAAAGAAGGAAGTCACAAGAGAGGTAATCTCAAAGGCTGCTGTGCTGTGGTTTTTATGACCAAAACACATCAGAAGATACAGCAAATATTAGATCATTAGTGAGTTTTAGTTGTTTTCCAATCAGCAAGAATTCAGCAGAGTTATAGCTCCCAGTTGCCTAGCAAAAGACTCACATTACCATATTATTTCCTAGTATCATATTCAACAGCCATAAATACATGCTTTAAAAATATTTTAAAACATTTATGTGTATGAATGTTTTGCAGGCATGTATGTCTATGCACCCTGTGTGTTCCTGGTGTGGTTAGAGGACAGAGGAAGTTATTGGATGGATCTTCTGGAACTAGAGTTACAGACAGATTTGATCTGCCATGTTGGGCCTAGAAATAGAACTCAGGTATTCTGTGAGAGCAGCCAGTGATATTAACCATTGAGCCATCTCTCTCCCCCTGATTCTTTATTTTTCCTTTCATTTTTACATATACAGAAATTCAGATCTAGAGAAGTGATGTAATTAGGACAATTAGATACTGTTTATACACAATGTGCCTACATGTGAAAGGATGCTTAATTTAAGGCTTACACCAGTTGGTTTTGTTGTTGTTGTTGTTTGCTTGCTTGCTTATTTTGGTGTTGTTTGCCAGCTAGACATACATAAGATAATGCCATGATAGAGAAGAGAGCTTCAATTGAGAAAATGCTCCATAACCTTGGCCTGTTTGCAAGCCTGTAGAACATTTCCTTGATCAATAAATGATGTGAGAGGGCCCAGCCCATGGTGTGCAATGCCATCCCTTAGTGGGTGGTCTTGTGTTGTATAAGAAAACAGGAGGAGCAAGCCAGTAAGTAGTAACCCTCCACTTGCCTCTGTTTCAGTTCCTGCCTTCAGGTTCCTTCCTGCCTTGACTTCCTGAAACAAACTCTTTTATTCCCAAGTTAGTTTGGTTAGTGTTTTATCATAGCAATAGAAATCTACTAAGGCAAGGCTCAGTTTCAGCTCTTTTTTTTTTTTCTCCTCGTTATTCTGGGATTCACATCTGTGGTACATTACTATTAACATGCAAAGGTAGTGGGATTTTATTGGAAGGAGGAAGTGGCTGTTCCTGGAGAATTTGAGAAAGACTAAAAATTGGCTACATGCATATTAAGATTTTTTTCTAATACTCAAGTGAATGATGATTTACACATGTATGTGTTTTATAGTTTGTGATTACTTTTTAAATTATATTTTATTATACAATGATTTTCTGGAATGTTCTATATCATATTTTGCTACTGTTGAATTTGCAGGTCTGAAAGAGATTAGGTGGCTTGCCTAAAGTGCCATAGCATAATATGTAGAATACAAAGGTCAGAAGCATAGTTTTCCTGTGCCCAATGTACTATATATGTCTTATTATCCTCCTAACATAAGGGCCCCCTAATATTGGCTTTATATGTATGATATTTAATCATTTCAAGTATGATTTTTGGTTTCTTTCAAAAGTATTCCTGACATTAATGAAATTATATCATTATTTTATCATAATTTTTTTGGCAAACATGGTATGAAAAATACAGGCACTTGAAATCGGTGTGTTGATAATTTTAGAATACACTGTAGTAAATATGTCCCTGAATTTTACCAATGCACAATTAATAGTATATGCCACTCCAAAGAGATGTCTCAGTGTTCTGAGTATAGGTGAGTCTTTGGAACATCATGAAACTTTACCTTCTTTTTTAAGAAAAGTGTTTTATTATAAAGTTAATATATGTTTCAAGAGTACTTGTGAGTACCAAACTTCGATTGGCATAACTTTAACTTTACTGAAACTAATTATCAATTTATCAATGTACAGCATATTTAATGATAATTTGAACAGGACAGCACTGTAAAGTAAGATTTGAGTGGGGATATACATTAGTAAAAATATCAATATGGCTGGTATTCTGAACATAAGTATTTATATCAATGATACAGTTACATTAATGGATTCTTTTGTGATTCCAGTGTGGAATCCATTCAGAGTTGTGAATTATGTTCAACCAATAGGAAACTGAGAAAGGAGGTGGAGAGATGGAGTCACAAAGATCATATGCTGCTCTTGCAGAGGCTTTGAGTTCACTTGCAAGTGCTTCTGCAGGGTGTCTCACAGCCTTCTGTAACTCAGCTCCAGAGAGTCATACACTTTCTGTTGACATCGGCATGCTTCTCTCATGTGTAAATACACTGACACATATACATGTGTTAAAGTTCAAATAAATTTTAAAAAAGAAACTGGGAGAGCAAGGTATGAAATGTCCATCCCCAAACTTCTGTCTTAGCATTCTCAAATAAAGATGATACTTTCTGTTAGAATGCACATGTACACTCCTAAGGCTGGTGATACTGTTCAGCCTACCTCGTTAGTTGATTTGAGTAAATTGTTTTATTCCTTTTTAGTGTTATTGTATCTCTTTGTGGTGTGTCTACCAATTTTCAAAAGCCACTCTGACATAAAAGAAATATATGGCCCAGAATAATCAATATAGTACATATTTCTGGTTCCTATTCTTTTTCATAATGTAAGAATGTTGGCAACTTGAATCAAGCTTACAAACTCTCTGAGTGAAATGACTATATTTTCTCAATCCCATTATCACTCTAGATGACAAATGGACCTGGCTGTTGTGATTAGTATTGCAACTGACTCTGTAGCTAAGGAAAGCATCACCAATCATGCCAAAGAGGAAGAAAAAACACTTTTTTGCATATTGATTTTTAATTTAAACAGTTAGCATTTCCAGGCAAGAAAGATGAATTTACAAACCTAAGTTATCAAAAAGATATTGTCACCAATAAACAACCTCAATATAACTTCCAAATAAAAATGCTGCCCTTTTTTCCTTTTTCTTAAAAATAGAACATTCAAAAGTTAAAAAGAAAATAAATTGGGAGAGAATAACAACTTCCAGGGAATGTCATTGTGGTACCTCTGTAATGATGAACAATTTGTTCGTTTTCTGAAGACGGTAAGCAGACTAATATTTTGAGAAGTGTAGGATGAATCACCTGTTTAGAAGCATTGAAGAGAAAATGAAGAAGCTCTGAGTGAGTTGCAAAGCAATGAATAAGGATGTATTACACTGCAGGAAGCCATCAATATTTGTTTGTTATGTTGGTGTGAGGAATAAATTGGTTCGCTAATTTGTATTCTCCACAGTTAATTCCAGTGTTCCTTCATGAGCGTTTTTGTTCCACAATGAAGACTGCACAGCTGCTTAATGATGCCATCAAGAATTCAGAAAGTCATGGTCCCTTGGAGATGGAAAGGCAGTGTAAACTATGATATCAACTTACAAATCATGAAACCACATTACCTTCCAAAATCCTGCAATACTTCCATAAATTCTCTCTCTTCTTCACCTCTCCTGATCTGTACTAGTTAATTTCTTCCATGTAAAAAAAAAAAAAAAAAAAAAAAGCTTGTTCAGTTTGAAATCCAAGTAATTACTAGTTTGAGTGGTCAAAGTATTGCTTTCTTTATAAGTTGGCTCCAACAGCTTTTGCTTAACTCAGTTTGTTTTAGTTGTGACTTTTTCAACACAATTAAATCAGAAATAAACAGGGTCCATAAGAAGGAATCCCATTGATAGATCACTCTTAGATAACTGTCAATGTTAACATTATAGTTTGCATGTCTACATGTGCTTGTTATAAAAGTTTTTTTTTTTTTAAATAGTATTTCAATTAGATCTTAAAAGCAGTAAATACTGTCATCTGTTTACTGGGGAAAGGTCATGCATTATGCTTCTGTTCTGATTTTGTACCTGATAGTAAAGATCTCAAATTGCCTTCTCTAACTTTGAGAGGAAAATTCAATCCTTAACTCAGTTTGAAATTATGATAGGGAAGTCACAAACTGGATTTGATTTGCTGCTCTGAATTCTCCTCAAATAAGGTTGAAATTTGCTCAGTCTGGTGTCATGGAAGGTTCCAGATGTGGTCTTCTTTAATAATTGTAATCCTTTGTATTGATATTAGTTTTAAAATCTGAGATGCCTACTGCTTTATCTTTAAAGGTAAAATTCTTTGTGTCAATATGAATTTCCTTCTCTCAAATACATTTAGTGAGAAAAATCCTTCCTTAAGTTCTGATAGTTTTTAACTTCTTAATTGTTACATTTATCCAATAAATGCCTGATTTTTAAAATTATATGTTTTTTCCTCACAATTGTGTTTAACCTACAAATAAGAAGGCACATCTTCTAATAGTCACATAATTTGAAGAGTATGTAATCTGTGAAAAATAATATATTGCTGCATATAAAAATATCAGCTATCAATTAGAAATACAGATGTAACTATGCTGTACATTATATTATTGTATTTCAACCCTGAAACATCTCATTTGACAGCATCTAAATAATAAGTATAACAGAACATACTTAAACATTTTTTGTGGGTATAACATGACTAATAATAATTTATAGAATTAAGAAACATTGCATATATCAATGGATTCAATGGTTGTTAAATATTACCATTGAAAAATGTAAATGGAATTTTTAAGATCTAGAGAGACAGATAACATGTTAAGAATGCATACTGATCTTTTGGAGGACCCAAATCTGTTTTCAACACCCTTATTGGGTGACTTACAATGTTTGTACCTACATCTCAAAGGGAATCAATGGGATCTGGACTCTATGGGCACCTGCAATCACAGACATACAGACAAATAGACAAACAGATGCATGCACACACATGAACACATGCAGACATGCATGCATGCACACATGTTATTAAAATTCTTTAAAAACATAATATCTATATTTTCTAGGACAGGAAGCATTTTTTCTTTGTCACATGCTTTATTCAAAATATATATTTCAACTATCATTTTTCCTTTTTTTTAACGTTATTAAAAATATGTAGCTCAGCTCTCTTTTATCTTTTGATTTTCAAGAGTGAGACAATGAAAGGAACATTTTTTTCCTGTATGTTGAGTTAAAAATACAGTACATTTTGTTTTGGTAATTTCTAAATTGTGCCATTAGAATTTAAAGTCTCATCTTATTTATTTACTAAAGACTTAGAGATATTTTGCAGATAGTTCATTTTACAACCATGGCTATGAAAATAAGGAAGCTTATAAAGATTTTGTGCTGAATCTGATTTCTGGTGTTTTATTATCATTTCATTCTCTAATTTCTACTGTGCAGTACTAAGAATTTAATTCCTTATTTACTTTGAAGGACTAAAGTTACATGTCCTAGAAAATTAAACATCAGATACAAATGACACTGTATATTTAAATGAGAAATGACATTTTCTCAAGGAGAAATTGTGTGATGAAATCCTTTTCGGCACACAAGAGATTTAACAATGTTTCTTTTACTCAAAAACAATAATGTTAGTTATAAATTTACATTGTAACCACACAGCTTCAAAGAAGTATTTTACATCCCCCATGATCATGCAATACAAATAGATTGTGCTTATGGTACCCACTGTTAGTTTATGAATCAGTACTGTAATTGTTCATGAAATGGGCTTATAAATGGCACAGTTGTCCAGGCTGCATTATGCCTGTGTCCCTAGGTTTGCTTAGGCATGTTTTCAGCCCTTCAGAGCTTCAGTAGTATACTCTGTAGGGAATGTTCCAAATGTTCATGAGCTTAAAGAGGCAAATGTTTTTAAAAGGGCAGAGGATTTATATGTGTTCAGCAGCAACTCTGTGTCAGGAAGCCAGTGTTCTGGGAGTTGAGGTCATATTTTATCCTATTAACTCTGGCATATGCATGAGATCCTAACAATAGAGAGATTGTTGTTCATTTGGAAGAAAGCTTCTATGGTTCTCCAATCTTTAACTTCCCCCTACAGTTCAGCAATGCATGCCCACTTGCCCAAGAGTATAGTGTGGGTATGTCAAAGGAAGTATAGAGAACCACTATTTTATTAGGGTTTCTATTGCTGTGAAGAGACACCATGGTTGTGGCAACTCTTATAAGGAGAACATTTCATTGGGCTGACTTACAGTTTCAGAGATTTAGTCCATTGTCATCATGGAGGGAAACATGGTGGCATGCAGGTAGTCATGGTGCTAGAGAAGGAGCTGAGAGTTATACATCTTGATCCGCAGGTAGCAGAAGGAGACTGTGTACCTCACTAGGCATAGCTTGGGCATATAAGACCTCAAAGCTCACCCCAACAGTGACACATTTCCTACAACAAGGCCACACCTACTAATAATGCGGCTCCCTATAGTCCCAGCATTCAAACATGTGAGTCTGTGCAGGCCATTCCTATTCAAACCACCACAATCACTCAATTTATTCTTGCTAAAAATGTATTGTGAGAGTAAAGATAGAGCCTATGAAGTGACAGAAAATGGGAATTATTGGGAAAATAGTGGATTAGAAGTTAAGAACCAGTTTCTGGCTATTACAAATAAAGCTGATAAGAACATAGTTGAGTGAGTGTCCTTGTGGTGCAATGTAGCATCCTTTGAGTATATTCCCAAGAGTGGACTAGCTGGGTCTTGAGATAGATCAATTCCCAATTTTCTGAGAAACTGCCATATTGATTTCCAAAGTGGCTATACAACATTGATGGAATTTTCCTGTCCCTACAGCCTGCTCCCAAACAACTGACACAGAGACTTTATATTACTTATAAATGCTTGGCTGACATCTCAGACTTGTTACCAGCTAACTCTTACACTTAAATTAACCCATATTTCTTATCTACGTGTCACCATGTGGCTCTTGGCTTGTTACCTCATTTTCTATATGTCCTGCTTCTGAGGTGGCTGGCTTTTCTACTCATTCTGCCTCTTCCAAGAGCCCTCTGTTTCTGGCTGACCCACCTATACTTCCTGCCTGGCTACTAGCCTGTCAGCTTTTTATTAACCAAAGGCAGTAATACATATTCACAGTGTACAGAAGGATTATTCCAAAGAAGTACATGTTTGCACTCCCATGAGCAGTGAAGTATTTCCCTTTCTCCACATCCTCTTCAGCATGAGCAGTTACTTTTTTATCTTAGTCATTCTGACAGGTGTAAGAAGGAATCTGAGTCATTTTGATGTGCATTTTCCCAATGTCTAAGGATGTTGAATATTTCTTTAAGTGATTCTTGGCCATTTGTGATTGCTATTGTGAGAACTCTGTTTAGATCTGTACCCCATTTTTAATTGGATTATTATGGTTGTTGATTTCTAGTTTCTTGAGTTCTTTATATATTTTGGAAGTTAGCCCTCTATAAAATGTGGGGTTGGTAAAGATCTTTTCCCATTCTGTAGGTTGTCATTTTGTCCTAATGGGCGTCTTTTGCCTTACAGAAGTTTTTCAGTTTCATAAAGTTCCATTTATTAATTGTCAGTCTTAGTGCCTGCACTATTGGTATTTTATTCAGGAAGGCGTCTCCTGTGTGAATGCATTCAAGTATTCCCACTTTCTCCCCTATCAGGTTCAATGTATCTAGATTTATGTTGAGGTTTTTGATCCACTTGGATTTGGTTTGTTCAGTTTGATACATGCAGACCTATTTGCATTCATCTACATGTCATCATCCAGTTACACCAGCACTATTTGTTGAAGATGCTTTCTTTTTTCCATTGTATAATGTTGGCTTCTTTGTCAAAATTCAAAATTCCATAGGTGTGTGGACTTACATCTGTGTCTTAGATTCATTGTCCCACCTGTCTGTTTGTATGCCGATACCATGCTGTGTTTACTACTATAGCTCTGAAGAAGAGTTTGAAATCAGGGATGGTGATATCTCTGGAATTCTCTTACTGTATGGGATTGTTTTAGTTATCATACTGCAACTTGATATGTCGTCTTTTGTTGATAACTATGGGAAGCCTGCCCATTTCTGAATAGAAATGGAGGAAAACGAGTTGGGGTAAGCAGAATGGAGGTGGAAAAAGAGACTGGGAGAAGAGGAGGGAGGGAAACTGAAGTTAGGATATAAAAAAATAAGATGTTAAGATCTGTCTATAATTGTTCACAACATATTATCCCTACTCACAACTCAGGTGATTATGAATAGATGGTTTTGCTGAGAAAACTTCCTTATATATTACACAATGAAAGAATAATAAAAATATTAAAAGAAATTTATCAGAAGTCCAATTTACATGTATATTACTTTATTATTTTTGCCTTTCAAATTCAAGAATTGAATAGATAGTTATTTAACACCTGTTGTAGTCCAGACATTAAGCTTGAACCTGACATTACAATAGTGGCTGAACTTATGGCCCATGTACTGAGGTCTAAGACAATAGAATTCCAAGTCTTGTTATAATCAGTGCATGAGTAAATTGTGTGTGTGACTATCTGGGGAATGAGTATTCTAAGAGAGGAAATACCGAGGAAAGGCTTTGAAGCTAGGAGAAACTGGCATTTTCAGCATTATTTTAATCAAATGTCATTATATGATACAATAATAGAATAACAGGTCCATAAAATGAAGTTACACAGAATCTTTGTAGTGCTGGAAGTAAAATTATGATCATTTTTCATTCTTCATTAATTTGTTAATTTCATTTTTTTGTTTTTCTGCTTCTTATGGTTGTTTAATGTTTTGTTTTAAATTTTCCTTATTTACTTATTGTAGTTTTTAGGGAAAGTTTCTTGTGATGTTACATAAGCTACCCTCAAACTTCCCAAGTAGTAGGACTATAGGCTTGTGCCATCACAAGCCATTTGTTTTAGCCCATCCATATTGATATGAAATGATATTTGTTAGAAAATTATAGAAACATATACATAGATGTGGGGTTACTTTATTGTGAATCTTTCCCCCACACAATGTACTTGTGCTTTTTTTTTTTTAAATCAGATGGCATGCTATGAAATCTTTATCTGATGTTTATTCAGTAGCACATTTAGGTTGTGTTTCCTTTTCTTCATAAAATTAATTTTATTTAAAATTTAAGTTGTATTTTGTGTATTTACAATATGAGAAATCGTTTTATGGGAACTGCATAAATACTAAATCAAAATATTCATGTTCACACACACAGCCATCTGATTTTTATTTGTAAAGATTTATTTACCTTTAATTGTGTGTTTTTGTTTGTGTGCAAATGTTCATGTGTGTGTGTGTGTGTGTGTGTGTGTGTGTGTGTGTGTGTGTGTGTGTGTATCACATGAATGCAGTGACCATAAAGCCATAAAGGGATGCCAGATTTCACTGGAGCTAGAGTTACAGGCATCTCTGAGAAAACTAACCTCAGAATGACAGGAGAGAACATAGTGCATCCCTACCTTGAAAACAGAGACAGTGTCTACTTGAAAAACTGTTGATGGATAGCAAGAGTAAGTTCCCACTGCACAAAGTGCATTCTGTGGTAGCACTGAGAGAACTGTGTCAAATGTGTTTGTCTAATACACCTATATCTAGCTGCTCATCTTGCTTTATTGCCTGTGTGTTTCTTTCAAATCTTTGAATTTTCTCTGTCTCAGCATACATTTTGGATGGTCTTGCCTCCATGTTTTATAATTCCATAATTCCTGGGTTCACTCCAGGAATTCTTTCCAGAGAGACTGCCATACCTATATAACCATAATGCTTTTGCATTTGTGTGTGTTGTACACCCTGAAAGGTATTTTACTTCTAGACAGGAAGGCTGTGTATCAGGACTATTAGCAAATTATAACTTCTAGGTAGATGTCCTATGTTTATTTGTTAATTTGAAACTGTATCATTGACCTTTCTGACTGTGATTCAAGGTGCCATATTTAATTTCTTATTCTTTTGCTCCTGTGGGGTGGAAACTGGAGAATCCTATACAATTCTTTAAAGAAAAAAAAAAAAACCTTAACTATTTTAATGTGATGTGTATCCTCAATCCTTTTTACATCCTTTTAATTTTTTTTTTTTTTTTTTTAACCAACCACCACAACAAAGTGTGAGCAGTGCTTCTGGCCACACTCTAACCATTCCTAAGCACCCATCTGACTTCAAAAACATGAAAAGCTATCTTTTGTTTTTGAAGTTGGGCAGAGAATGCACATAAACATATCCTGGGAGAGTGCCATTATAAAGAGCCATTTGCTACTAAGCAGTTTCAAATTTTGCTTTATTTTTCTTTTCTTTCTCTTTTAACTTAAGAACAAATATCATGTGGTTTTAGTTTTCTCTCTCTGCCTTCTTTCATTTTTCTTAAGACTTTACAGGGATTTTTAAAGTTTTGCTTTTTGTACATTTGTTCTGATACTTTTTGGTCTGCCAGGTTTCCGAGTATCAACACTACTGCACTCCTAAGAATGGTTGTAAATGAGACACCCTCAGTACGGTTGGTTTACCTGTCTCATCTTCATTTAGATCCTGTGCTGCAGCTCTGTGAGAGGTCTTCTGCAGAGCATAAGGGTACATAGATGATGTCAGGGGTTTAATGAAAAGCAAGAGTTAAAAGGAGCTTGCTAACAGGGAAGGTGACAGAGAAAAGAGCAGCTGGCTAGGAAAATTTTTGTGTTATGGTGAAGACAGAACTATGAGAACAAGATGGCAGGAAGGGAAAGAATGATCATTATACTACCTTCAATACGCTAGAGACAGACACCCAAAGAAGCATCTGGAAATACCCTGTATCTCGTGTCCACAGTGGAACAAAGGTTAAAAACTCATACCAAAGCTGCATTGAATGGAAATAATAACTAGACAATCACTGTTCCATATATTTTACAAATACTTACTGAAAGAAAAGCATCTGCTCAGGACCCCCAAGAAAGACCATGTTCTCAGCACAAAGGAGATTTACTTGCCCCAGAATGACAGAGAGCAGGGATAAGAGACAAAGATAGGAGAGAGAGGGTAAGGGAGAAGCGGAAGGGAACAAGGGAAAGTGGGCAGGGATATTTATCCCAGAGAGATAAAGGACTGCCTCTGGATAGAGAGGAGACAGACATGGCCTATACAAAAATGGTAGTTTATAAAGCTACAAGGGGAGACCCCATGTTAGGATGAGATGTTTAATTTTAATTGGGAATGTTAATTAGATGAGCCAAATGGAACTTTTGGTTGCTAGATTTCAGTACTTAGATAGCTGAAACTTGGTAGTCAGCCTCAGGTAGAGAATGTGGCCAAATAAGGGACTAGACCTTGGTCGCTAGCTTTTGGAATGTAATCTAATGAGTTTTAGCAAGACAGAGGCCATGGAGGAAGGACAAGGCCTGCCAGAGTCATACTGCCATGCTTGAACTGGCCAGTCACTTCATTCTCCTCTTTTTGTTTTATTATTGGGTCCCTGGGTGTTGGGTAAGTGGGCTTCTTTGTCTCTGGTTGCTTCTGGCTGACATTAAGGCATAATTGTTAGGGAACCCAAGGAAGCTGGCTTGTTGTTCAAGATCAGGAAGTACAGGCTGTGTCAGTCCATGTCCAGGTTCTCTGGGACCATATGAAGCCAAGGAATTGTGGTTTCTGAGGCTGGAAAAGGATGTAGATTCTGAGGACACAGCTTGGATTGGCTCTGGAGTTGCTGGGACAGGCTACATTTGATTTAAAATATGTTGTGACAGATAACCTAGGAACAGAGGTGAAGTTAAGGACTTAAAAAAATTACCTTGGATGTACCTTTGAAACTTTCAGGTTCATGGTCCTGGTAGTTGGGAAGAGGAGTCCCAGGACCAGGGAAAGAGGAAGAGATTTCACCCTTAGAAATAGGCAATAGGCAGGAAAACTTAGGGTGTTGGTTGGCAGGAGTACTTATCTAGAGTCTGTTTGAGAGTTCTTGAGAGGTGCCAGGAAAATTTAGTTTGGCTGTAAAAGATTAAATGGGGAACAACTGTTATCTGAGAGCAGGGTCTGGTTCTATTGAGTAGAATATAATTTGAGAGGCTTCCCTTATATCAGAATAGTCTTCCCTGGGATGTTTAGGCAAGTTCTGAACTTGAAATATTTTGGGAATGTGGATGATTAGGGAGCCTCTTGGTGAATGGCGAGAGGGATGTTCTGTAACAGGTTTTTGTGTTGTGAGAACTTGGCTTTGATTCCCAAAGTGGGATTGGTAGTCAAGTATCAAGGGTGGGGAATTGGTAGCTAGGTATCGGCAAGAGGGAGTGTGACTAGGGGAGGAATTTTCTCTTTGAAGATAGGTGAATAGAAAGGAGTGGGAGGCATTGAAGGAGGTATCAGTGAAGTTGAGGAGAAAGTGGGTTTGTTGAATGACCTTGATCCAGGTGAGGGCTTGGCCATTAAGGTGTGTGTTTGTGTCAGAGAGAAGAAGGCTTAAGTTTAGTTATGTCTTGTAATTAGGAGTGTAAGATTTATTCAGAGTTTTGATATCTAAGGATGTCTGTATGGTTAATGAATGTAGGGTAGTCAGTTGGATGTGAATGTGTGGCAATCACTTAAGCAGTGGAAAAGTGAGAGTGTGAAAAGAGAGATGAGATTTGTGGGCAATGGATAATCATGAAGGAATAGGAATAAGCCGGTGAGAATAAACACAAAAAGGGGGGATTAAGAGAGTATCTATGTTGCAGGAGGGTTAGGTATGTTGTTATGAGTTATTTAGTAGGGTAGCCTGGAGTAAAGTAAATAAGTTGGGTGGATCTTAAAAGTCAGGAGTGTCATATTGACTATCAGAGAGGGAAGGGCTATCTATAGGCTTATATATAAAGGGGGAGGTTATCCATATACTGAAGTAGGCAAGAGGAAAAAGGCAGGGGGAGTGTGAGACAGGCAAAATCTGTAAGAGTGGCCAAAAATGTGGGGAATGTCTCCAAATTGTTGGGGAAGAATGGTTCAGTTCAGTTGTCCAGATTGTTGACTATCAGAATCCGTCTATGGAAAGATAAAATGGTCTTGGGAGTGGACACCCAGGAACATTGAGAAGAAAGTGTTTTTAATATTTAGGACTGAAAAGAGAGTGGTGGTGTCAGGGATAATGGAGAGGATAGCTTAAAGGGTAGACACTTAAGGGTGTTAAGGGGCAATGGTTAATGGAGCAAGGTCCTGGACTAGGTGGAAGGTTTCATTAGGTTTTTGATTGTTAGTTTGGGAGTATTGCAGGATGAAGAGGTTGGTCATAGAAATGATGGGTTTGAGGTCCAGGCAGAGGCTGGTTAAGGGTAGGGAGTATTGTGGTTTGGAGATGTAGGCAGAAGGGTCTTTGAGTATGACAGAGAGGGGTTTATGATGGTTAGAGAGAGAAGGGATGATGGCATTGCACACAGTGGGATGGACTAGAAAATTGGGCAGAGAATATGAGGGGTTTGGGGATTGTGGAGAGTGAGAGAGTATACAAATGGAGGCTGAGGAAAGGAGGAGGAGGAGGGATGTTATATGATACTTTGTGTTCTGGCAAATAAACTTGCCTAGTGATCAGAGGGCAGAGCTAGCCATAAGTTAACCATAGAAGCCATATCTTTAGTCCCAGAACTTGGGAGGAGGAAGCAGGAAGATCAGGAGTTCAAGGCCACCCTGGGCTACAGGATATTGATCCAGTCTAAAAGAGAATCAGAGCCAGGCAGTGGTGATCCCAGCACATGAGAGGCTCATGCCTTTAATCCCAGCACTAGGGAGGTGGAGAAAGGAATATAAGGTAGGCAGAGACAGGATCACCCCTACTCTGTCTGAGATTTCATAGAGATAAGAAGTCTCTAGTGTTTGGCTGTTCTGCTTCTCTGTTCTTTCAGCTTTCACCCTCCATATCTTACTCTGAGTTTTTATTTAATAAGACTAAATAGATTCATACTTCAGAGAGACACAGGGATGTCCTGGGGGCTATTGTCAAGGTAAAAGGCAAGAGTAAGGGAATAGGACATGAGGAAATGAGGAGAAAAAAAACTGAAAAAGCAAATTAAGGAAGGAGTCTGTAGGGGTCTGGATGACTGGCTGTGTACTCTAACTATGGGTGAGGGAGAAGGGTGAGTCAGACCCCAACAGTAGTATACAGAAAAGGAAAGAAATGTGACATAACTTTTCACATACCTTAAATTACTCCCTCCTACCCATAAATCACTTTCTTAAACCTTCATGACTTCCTTAAACTGTTATATTTTCAGACCTTAACACATACTGTCATAACTTTGGACCTATCTTAAACCTGCATACCTTGTATCATTCATTTTATTTGACTGACATAACTTACTTGTCTGTTTTCATTACCTTCAGAAACTTAATTCTTTCTTAGTGTGAAGCCTGTCAGCAAAGTAAACTATATATATGAAATGGACTGCGTGTTTGTTGCTGTTAAAGCTACAGTCATCAGAGATCTGTGAAGGATCAATTTGAGTAGTAAGTATAGTTTAAATGGTTTCTGTATCAACTAAAATGACAGGTACTTACCTAGACAGGCATTTGAGGCTCATTGCAGAGGCAGTAGTCAGTTTTCAATGTCAGACAAGAGCAGCAGGCCTTTGGTTGTCAGACTCAACCCTGAGGAATTTTTCCTATAGAGGAAGAACTTGGGAAAACTGACATTACTTTGATGAGGCAGAGTACAGATCTCTGAGGAGTGTGAGGAACAAGTATCTATTAAGTATACCTGATTTTAGGCATAACCTTAAAAACACATACCGGAGGCTAAAGAAAGCCTATTTCAGTAATTAATCATGACTACAATGTAGTTATGAACACACTAAATAATTTAATTATTTATAAGTTAACTGGATTATTAGCTTGTATGTTTTAATTAACTTTAATGGTTTATAAGTTAGTAGAGCTTTTATAAGATTAGGACTTGCAGGTTTATCCCTGTTATGTTTGAGCCTTAAAGTCTGAGTTAAAGATTTGATTGGAGGTCTTTTAGCACGAAAATAAGCTTTATTACTATTGTGTGGAACAATTTGAAGAGTATTGGTATTAACTCTTCTTTGAAAATCTGGTAGAATTCTGCGTTGAAACCATCTCGTCCTGGGCTTTTTTTTGGTTGGGAGATATTTAATGACTGTTTCTAATTCCTTAGTCTATTGGTCTATTTAAATAGTTTATCTGGTCTTGATTTAACTTTGGTATGTGGTACCTATCCTGAAGCATGAGGAGGGTTAAATAGGACAGGACATGATGAAAAGGCTGACAACAGAATCTGGAAAAGTTCCGAGAGTGTAGGAGTCACCCAGGGACTTGGAGCAGACAGAGGGGAAAGCAGAGATACATGCAGGCCCAAACGCTACTGTTGGGTGCTAAAGTACAGTGCTATTGTGAGTGTGTCTGGAGAAGGAAGCCTTCTTATCACCAGTGGGGGCAGGTGAGCCAAAGTTGAGAGACTGAGTCCTCATGTCTCTCCAGAGGCTTAGAACAGAGATCTGTGGGAGAGAGTGGGTCCTTACCTAGGCTCTGTCACCAAGAGAGGGACCCCAGTGGGTGCAAGGTTAATCCAGGACCTGTGGACAGGATTTTCAGGGGAGGGGAGCTCAGAAGTCTGCCAGTGCAACCACCAAAAGTGAAAGGAAACCTTGTCAGCCATGTGGAATGGAGTGAAATGTGCCTATCAGCAAGGTAGGGATGTAGGGAGTTTGAAGGGGGGAAACTCACTAATTACCTGCTATTAGAAGGAAAAGGCTGGAACCTGAAGATCAGCATGGACAAGACCTAGGCGTGTGGGCTGGGGTGGTGGTGGTGGGCATGGGGTTCTAGAGGCCTGTATCCGAGTTACAGAATCATATGAAAGGAAAAGTATTGGCTCAGGACACCCAAGACCATGTTCTTAGCACAAAGGAGATTTATTTGCCCCCGGAGGGACAGAGGGCAGGAAACAAGAGACAAAAACACAGGAGATAGAGAGGAAGAGAAAGGGGAAGGGAACTGGGGAGAGGGGGCAGGGATATTTGTTCCAGAGGGACAAAGGATTGCCTCTGGGTAGAGAGGAGACAGATGTGGCACATAGGAAAATGGTGGTATATAAGGGTACAAGGAGAAGCCCTGTGTTAGGATGAGGTGCTTAGTTTTAATTAGGCATGTTAATTAGAGCCAAAGTGGGTGGCTTTTGATATCTGGACTGCAATACTTTGATAATTCGACCTTGGTAGTGAGCCTCATGAGGGAGAAGTGGCCAAATAAAGGAATAGACCTTGGTGGCTAGCTTTAGGAATGTACTAAAGCATTTCTTAGCAAGGCTGAGGGAATGAGAGAGGGAGGCAAGGACTGCCAGAGCCATGCCTGCCATGCTCGGCTCGGTTAGAGTCCCTTCACTTAATAAATCTGGATCTTTGTCAATGAGTATGTATTCTATATATTCTGTCTAATGCTTATTTTTCTTCCATGTACTTTATTTCAATCATCCTACTTATCATACTGAGACGCAGATAACATTTTATAATAGAAACTGAAGCGGAAACATTTAAAATTACTTGCAAAAATTACAGTTGGTAATTGTTCAAGTTGAAACTTCATTTTCAGAATGCTGCTTGTAAGTTCAACGCTGTTTGCACTGCACATCTCTTTTCTTGTGTGACCTAGCATGACCAACATAAATCACAAACGTACAGATTATAGAGAACACTCCCAGTACAAGCAGGCCCCGAAACAGGTACAGTAAGGGAATGAAAGACTTTGTATTCAGAAGAGATTGACTATACCCAAATGTGACTTAGAGATATCAGATATGTAGTTTTACCCCGTGTTGTGTGATGCCCCTGATTTCAACCTTTATTCCCACTTTCTGATCTGGATTGAGTGACAATAGGAAATCAGAGCAGGTTCACTATATTGTGCAACTGTGTGTGCATATGTATGTGTATATACATGTGTGTGATTGTGTATGTTTCTGTATGTGTGTATGTTTATGTGCATATATGCATACATATACTTACTTGTATGTCCATATCATAAAGATACACACACACACACACACACACACACACACACATATATATATATATATATATACTATATATGCAGAAATATGCTTTACATATAAGAACATGTGTGAGTTGACATGTCCCTGCATATGTATTTTGTGTTAAGGAGCCAAATAACATATATGAATATCCATATTTATATTTATAAAAATATTCATTTATATACTTATAAACAAAGAATTTTTATAGATTTTGTTATTTTTAACAAAATCTCAAATCGGGCTATTTCTCGACTATTGCCAGCAGTTTATTGTGGGGGCATCTTTGTGGATTTCTGTGGGCCTCTCCAGCACTTTGCTTCTTCCTATTCTCATGTGGTCTTCATTTATCATGAACATTCCTTATGTTCCCTCTCTGTTCTTGATCCATTTGGGATCTCCTGCTTCCCCAAGTTCTCTTTCTCTCGCCCCTCGCCCCTCATTATGTCCAGATTGTTCATGTAGATCTCCTCCATTTCTCTGTCATTGGGCGATCCCCGTGTCTTTCTTGGGGTCCTGTTATCCAGGTAGCCTCCCTGGTGTTGCGAGTAGCTGTCCAGTCATCCTTGTTCCACAGCTAGTATTCTCCTATGAGTGGGTACATACCATGTTTGTCTTTCTGAGTCTGGGTTACCTCACTCAGGAGGATTTTTTCTAGATCCCTCCATTTGCCTGCAAACCTCATGATGTCATTGTTTTTCTCTGCTGAGTAGTATTCCATTGTATATATGTACCACAGTTTGTTTATCCATTCTTCGGTTGAAGGGCATCTAGGTTGTTTCCAGGTTCTGGCTATTACAAATAATGCTGATATGAACATAGCTGAGCAAGTGCCCTTGTGGTATGATTGAGCATTCCTTGGGTATATGCCCAAGAGTGGTATAGCTGGATCTTGGGGGAGATTGATTCCCAATTTTCTAAGATAGCGCCATATTGATTTCCACAGTGGCTGTACCAGCTTGCATTCCCACCAGCAGTGGAGGAGAGTTCCCCTAGCTCCACATCCTCTCCAGCACAAGGTGTCCTCAGTGTTTTTGATCTTAGCCAATCTGACTGGCGTAAGGTGGTATCTCAGAGTTGTTTTGATTTGCATTTCCCTAATGATTAGGGATGTTGAGCAATTCCTTAAATGTCTTTCAGCCATTTGTGTTTCCTCGGCTGAGAATTCTCTGTTTAGTTCTATGGCCCATTTCTTAATTGGACTGTTGGGAATTTTGATGTTTAATTTCTTGAGTTCCCTATATATTCTGGATATCAGTCCTCTGTCAGATGTGGGGTTGGTGAAGATCTTTTCCCATTCTGTGGGCTGTCGCTTTGCCTTGTTGACCGTATCCTTTGCTCTACAAAAGCTTTTCAGTTTCAAGAGGTCCCATTGATTGATTGTTTGTCTCAGTGTCTGAGCTACTGGTGTTATACCTAGGAAGCGATCTCCTATGCCAATGCGTTCAAGACTACTTCCTACTTTCTCTTCTAGCAGATTCAGAGTAGCTGGATTTATGTTGAGGTCTTTGATCCACTTGGACTTAAGTTTTGTGCATGGTGATAAATATGGATCTATTTGCAGCCTTCTGCACGTTGATATCCAGTTATGCCAGCACCAAATAGCCCGATTTGACCTACCCTGGTGATAAGATGGCCAAACACCCTAATTGTCGTGCTAGAAACCCCATCCAGTAACAGAGGGAACTAGATGCAGATATCCACGGTCAGGCCCTGGGTGGAGCTCCGGGAGTCCAATAGGCAAGAAGGAGGAGGGTTTATGTGATCAAGAGTTGTTGGGACCAGGGATGGATGGAATACAGGGACAAATGGCCAAACGAATAGAAACACATGAACTGTGAACCAATGGCTGAGGGGCCCCCAACTGGATCAGGCCCTTTGAATGGATGAGACAGTTGATTGGCTTGATCTGTTTAAGAGGCATACAGGCATTTGGACCGGGCCCTGTGCTCAGTACATGAATTGACTGTTTGAAACCTGGGTCTTAGTAGAGACCCTTGGCTCAGCCTGGGAGGAGGGAACTAGACCTGCCTGGGCTGAGTCCACCAGGTCGATCTCAATCCCCGGGGGAGTCTATGCCCTTGAGGAGATGGAAATGGGGGGTGGGCCGGGGGGAGGGGGGCGGGCCGGGGGGAGGGGGGCGGGACAGGAGGAGGGAGAAAGGGGGAATTTATGGCTGATATGTAAAGTTGAATTATATTGTAAAATAAAATAAAATAAATTCAAAAAAAAAAGAATAAAAAAAAAACAAAAACAAAAACAAAAAAAAAAAAAAAAAAAATCTCAATCGTTCGATTTTATCAGTAAAGACTTGGGAGCCAGATGCTGGAGTGAAAGCCTGCTAGCTCAGAGCAGCAGAGAAAGCACTCAGCTGACCTTCCTCCTTGGGCAAAGTCTCAGCAGCTTTCTTGTCTTTCTCCACCATTTCCAATCACCAATTCAGTGTCTCTCCCTTCTACTTCCTGTGCGTTTCCCTAATTCCTGACCCCCTCTTAGTCTCTATGATTTTTTCTTAATAATCCTATGTTCGCTTCAATTGGTTGCTTGATCTGCCTCTTGATCTATAGTTGACTTTATTTAATTCTGTTTACAATAGTCAAGCAGAAAGCTCTTAGACTAAGGATGTTTGCTAGAGCTGAGCCACACAACTACAAACAGGTTTTTCCAGTAAATAATGCCATCTGTGTCTAATATCCATTTAAGGGAGTAAATACTGTATTTGTTTTTTGGGGTCTGGGTTATCTCACTCAGGATGATTCTAGTTCCATCAATTGGCCTACTAATTTTATTATGCCATTTTTTAACTGCTGAGTAGTATTCCATTTTGTAAATGTACCACATTTTCCTTATCCATTCTTCAAGTGAGGGGCATCTAGGTTGTTTCCAGGTTCTGGCTATTACAAATAATGCTGCTATGACCATGGTTGAGCAAGTGACCTTGAGGCATGATTGAGCATCTTTTTGGGTATATGCCCAATAGTGGTATTGCTGGGGATACCTTGCTCAGCCTTGATGCAGGGAGGAGGGGCTTGGTCCTGCCTCAACTTAGTATGCCTGACTTTGTTGACTCCTCAAGGGAGGCCTTACCTTTCCTGAGGAGTTAATTGGGGCATGGGGAAAGTGGGGGAGGATGGGAGAACTGGGATTGGTATATAAAATGAAAAAAGAAACTTTTTTAAAAACTAAATTAAAAAAAAATAAGATAAGGAATAAATGCCATCTGGGGGATAACAGTGTGATAAAAGAATTTCAATTGTAATTTCTTGTTATTCTATTTGTTTTATTCATAGAAAAAGATATAAATATATCAGAGAAAAGTAAAGCAGGACAATGTCGCTGTACTGGCACGTTACATGTGACATGATCAGTCTCATTGAAAATGTGGCTTGGACTGACTGACTGTTATATTTGAAATATAAATCATAGAAATGTTTATTTCCTTAGAATGGTTGTATGTGTCTTAGTGTACATTCTTTGTCTATTTGACATTGTGGCTGTTCTATACTCTCACAACACTGATTCTCCTTCATTTCCCCTTCTCCCTTCTTTCCCTCCTTTCTTTTCTAAAAAGGGTTACTGGGAGCCAGTAGTAGGACTTTTTAAAATTGCCTTTGCCTTACTTTTAAAATTAATCTCCTGATTATTACCTGGCATTACTACTATAAAGAAGAAGGAAGACCTTCTATTGTTGTCTAAACCACAGGAACACCAAATCCCATCTTTCCTAAATGTTCTTCTTCTTCTGGGTCATTGTGTTTGTCACTACCCTTATCTAGTAATTTCAGTCTCTAGTTATTAATGCAGCTACAGCTTTGTTCCTCACTCTTAGGAAATCTCTTTGTGCATTTTTATAGTTTATTCTCTGAATGAATCTTTGCATTTTAGGATAGGTAATAAATAAATAAATTCTGGCATGGGTTCCGTATTAGGTACTTTTCTGTTGTTATAAAACTGCATTACACAAAGGAATTTAGGAATGAAAAAATTTATTTTGGCTTAAATTTTCAGGGTAAGAGTCCATCATGCTGGTGACACATGGCAGTCAGTGGCAGGCACAGAGGATGAACCACACAGCTTTGTGCTCAAATCTTGAACTGTAAGCATTAAGGAGAGAGAGAGAGAGAGAGAGAGAGAGAGAGAGAGAGAGAGAGAGAGA
>CABHPP010000107.1:3496-28241 GCA_902168425.1 Peromyscus attwateri | reverse complement strand
AGAGAGAGAGAGAGAGAGAGAGAGAGAGAGAGAGAGAGAGAGAGAGAACTGAAAACTGAAAGTGGGTGAAACTTTTAATTTCAAAGCCCACCTTTTTGGTGTATTTCCTCCAGATAAGCTATACCACCTAAATCTCCAGAGCAATATAACCAACAAGAAAGAAAGTATTTAAATACTTAAGCCTATAGATTCCCCACTCAAACTACCACAGGCACCTTGTCACATTGAGGAGAAATGGAAATCATTGAATTCACTAGTAACATGTACTATGAAGCAAAATTGTATAAGAATAAAGGAAACAGACTAAAGAGTCAAAATATTTGTGTTTAATGGTTTCAATATTTACTAGGACAAAAAAGAGGCTTCTTGGCTTTAATTGCATAATTTATTGTATATGTATATATGCATATACATACATACATATATAAATACACAATACAAATTGTATATCCTGAGCCAATAGGGATAAAGTGAGCTAAGATGACAAAACAGTATTCTTTATTAACTGTTTATTAGAACAATGGATAAACAAGTTGTCCTTTTCTTAATATTTACTTTCTTTCATATATAAAATATTTTCTAGGGATTTGTGTGTGCTGTCTCAAATATCATTCTACCTTTTACTAAGTTAATGGATTCTGCTGCTCTCTGCAATCTCATAAGAGAGTGAGTGGCTTTGACCTCATTACCAAAATGACCCATGTCTATTTCTGCTGGTGACTGCTTTTACTAGAGTTATTTAGCTGCATAATTCTAAGCTAATCTTCAGTATAAGAAGATGAAAACAGTTCCTATTTATATAGCACCAGCATGGTATCATACTGCAACTTAAATTTAGATACCAGTTTTTATGATTATTTCTTCAAATTGAGATCTGTTTGGTTTCATTTACAACCCTCTTGGTATTCAGATTAGGCATAATTCAGCACTCTTTATGAAAGTAGGACTCGTAACGACATTTTTATGAATGGAAAAAGTGAATGAGTTAACATAAAAGGCAGCTTCCTTCAGAGTTGCACACAATGAGCAACCGTTTGTTTCCTGTATGTGCTGTTGACTGGACACCTTTTTGCTCTTGTTTTTAGAAACTCAGCGGTAAAAGAGAAAATAACTCATTATACATTGTGGAAAGTTCTCTGTCTATACAACTGTGAACTGTTGATAAGTCATGGTATTGACATGAAGACGAAGGCATGACTGCACGTCTGTGATTTATGCATCTCTTTTTATGCCTTTTCCTACCATCTGCATGGGAGCAGGAAGCTGAACCACATACCTCGATTTATTTAATGACCATATTTAACTCCCATATTGTTCCCAGGATGCAATAAAAGTATATTAATGATTACAAGGAAAGCATTAATAAGGGAAGTAGTCAGAGCTTGTGGGTTCAGCCAAAATGAACTTCCCACCCATGTCTGCTTCTGTGAATATGGATTCGATTCAGGTTAAGTTTCCATTAGCTTACTTCTCCGTTTGGAAGGTTGAATAAATACTAATGAAAGCAAAGGAATATAATGATGGGTCAGCATGCAGAATCTAATGCTGAGAGGTTTTCAGTAGTTCCACATGGAATTGTAATAATACAATAAACAGCAATCAGATATTAATAATAAATATGCAGATGATTTATTCTTGAAAATAACCATTCCTCTCAGGTGAGGAGAGTTTATTTAATTATTTCTGCTGAGTGAGTTGTGTGCAGAAATGCCGATTTCAGTGCTTATGTGCTCCTTGGGAATGAGGCAGGCAGGTTCAAATGCAAAGAAAACAAATAATCACACCGTAGGACTGTGGATGGTGGAAGGTTTCCTTTGTTTGCTTGAATACTAATTTACATGCCTGAGCGAAATGGGAAAAAGGGAGGGCTTAAAGCTATTAGAACAGAACTTCCTTTTTCACATACAGCATGATTATAATATATCATGTGTGCTGTCGCTGTCAGCGAGTCTCTGAAATGAAATTATGTCTCTTTGGGATCATTCTCATGACTGAATTTTATGGGAGTGTGTGAATTCTTGAGTTGGATTGTGAAGACCTGCATTCTAAAGAAATAAATGAATATTTAATGAGTCCAAGCCGTGCATAAAGCGCCATGTTAGGCACTTTGGAACATCTAAAGGACACAGTAAGATGTTTAAGGATTTGGATGACTGGAAATATAAACCCTCAAATGAAGAATTAGCAAGAATGGAATCTTTGAAACTGATTGTGTATTTGAATCAAGGGTTACCCATCCACACAGTGGCTTAGAGAGTTTTCTAAACATCTTGAGCTTCAATTTACTTTATTCATCACAGGAATGATGAAGACAAACTTATGGAATGGATACCACCACAATACATTACATGATACAACTTCAAAATTGCCCCCTCCTGTCTTCGTGTGTGTGTGTGTGTGTGTGTGTGTGTGTGTGTGTGTGTGTGTGTGTGATGGAAGGCATACCATGTTACATGTGTGAGGATCAGAAGAGAAGTTGTATGAATCTGTTCTGTCCTTTGTACCATGTGGGTCTCTGGGATTGAACTCAGATTGTCAATCTTGGGGCAAGTGCCTTTGCCTGTTGTGACATCTTGCTGTCCTGCAGAAGATCTTATACGATAAGCATTTATTCCTCCTCTAAAGTGGCTGTCTAAGGAAGGTAAACAGGCTTTGTAAAGTACCTCAAGAGCCTTAGCACTGAGTCAGAACTTGTTCTCATTATACCTGACTTCATTCATATAAAATAAGAGACAAGGGTAGCTTAGGTCAAGCATGTCTCATAAAGAGAACTTAGAAGTTGGCCATATTTGTTCTGCTGTATTAAGTTGGTGAGGATGTACTCCATTTGGTCACACTTACATATAGGAATATTAACTAATTGTATATCCAACCATATGTCAAAAGTAGATTAAAAAGAATTGGAGAAAATTAGTTTCACACATTCGTTTTTCATTTATATGGCAACAAATACTTAAATTTTGGATCCTTGTTTCAGCTTGTAGCTGACACCTACATTTATATTTCTATACTGTACGTCTTCTGAGCACCTTACTAATAAATCTTTCTGACATGGTTGAATCCACTTATTGAAAATCCAAATCGTTTCCTACTTAAGAAGCATACCTCTTATCTCTTGATCATTGTAAACCTGGTCCTTTGTCAGTGACTTTCTACATCATGGGCTACAAGGCAAGTCAGACACAGGCTTTGCTCTTCTCAATCTCCACTGTCCTGTCTTCCAAAGCTGAGGGGACACCAAGCCCTGAAGTGCTGCCCCTGTAATGCAGGATAATTCCAGTTACATCATTCACTTCTGGTATATCTACTCTATGCCATGTACCTTCTCCTGCTAAGGGCTTTAAAGGTATCATATAGTGCTTAGATCCTATTCTATCTATCTAGCCCCTATATTACAGCTAAAGATAATGCTGCAAATACAGTTTTGTTGTATGTTCTACTAGGAACAGTAGATATTTCAAACTGACTTAATATTCTTCAAAAACTACCTAATGCTTTCAAGTAAAGATAAAAGTAAAAATTTACTACCACTGATGAACTCCACATGCTTTGACCACATCTGTGTGTGTAACTGAGTATATGTCGTTTCCCTGAGTCTTCCACATTCCTACTAAACTCATGTTTCTGTTCTGCATGACCCGTTTTGTGCCCATTACTGAGTCTTCCTTCTCATGTGTGCCTTTGTCCTACACTTGTTTTAACACCTTATTATTTTCACCTAATTATCTCCTGGTTAGTAAGTAGATTTCATTTCAGTTCTTAATTTCTAAAAGAAACCTCCTGTCAGGTGAAATTTTCATCTTTCATAGTTTCAAAGTACCAAGAGAATCATATTCAAATGAAACAATTGCAGAAGTACAGTGATTTACCTATTTGATCCATTTATCCATTCAACTGAGCTCCACTAATGCATGACAGCACATTTTTCTTCACTATGGTACCTGATGGATCCTATAGTATGCCATACATAATCAACTTATGTAAGTATCTTCAGAAGAATTGTTAAAATATGAATTCTTAAAAATCAAAACATTGCTATTCATTTCAAATTAGTAGTTAAAAACAAATTTTCTAAAACTTTACTGACAAGAAAATAATCTAAAAATTGAAAGTACAAAGCTTGTCCTCAACAAGAAAACAATTTTAAAGTGTGTTTATGAAATGAAAATATGTAAAAAATCTCATTAACACAAAGGAAAAGAGGCAGTATGAAGATGGTGTGCTATTATAGCATGCTCTATAAGATTGATCAAGTAGAAGAATATTTTAAGGAAGTTTATGAGTATGAAGATTTGGGTTGAATTCTAGGAAGCCATTTAAATGACTTTAATAAATATATAGACTTAATTCATAGGAGGGAGCAATAGAAACTCTCTGTGATTATAGATAGAGGAAGAAGAACATGAAGTAAGAAGACACTTTGGTTGTTTAGTGTGACTCGGTGTCAATTAACATAATAAAAAGTAATGGAACAGAAGAAATCAGTTCTAAAAACAGAATCATCAGAAAAGATGCTCATGTTTCTATTTTCTTTATTTTTTCACAGAAGCTAAATGTATTGTACGAAAAATAAAATTCACAATTGGTTAATAAAGTTTATCAATGACATAAAACTCAAAAGTCCAGTTTTTTGGACATATGAAAATATGACATACATTAATCAATATGCATGTATTTTAAATTAAACATGATAGTCACAATTTTCAGGAGCAGAATATTAAAAAACAGTTTTTGAAGTCCTCAAACTCTTTCAGTAGTTCTGTATCTATGTTGAAGTAGATGCATTTGCATAAATCTTACAACAAAAATTTCAGTACCGTATTTTTCTTTTTTCTTCCTTTTATTGAAAATAGATATCTTTCCTCACATAGTATATCCTGATAACAGTTTCCACTTCCTCTACTCCTCCCAGTTTCTCCCATACCCCCTCCCATCCAGACTTCTCCCATTTCTATCTCTACTAGAAAAAAATAAGATTGTTCTATGGGATAATTAGAATAACATAAGATAAAAATATTAATACATTGAATTGGATGAAACAATCAAACAGAAGGAAAAAAGCCAAAGAGAAGGCATAAGAAATAGAGACCCACTCATTTACATACTCAAGAATCCCATAAAAACATTAAACTAGAGGCCATAATATATACACAAACAGCCTACAGGATAAAAAGAAAGAAAAAATATAAATATATAAATAAAAAGATAAAATTAAAAAATAAGAGCCCTGATACCATATTATGAGACAAGGAACCTCCAAAGATCCAGTTGAGTTCATTTTCTGTTGCCCATCTACTGCTAAGCTTGCAGCCTCCCCTTAAGAAACCTTGGGAGTGAGCCTCCTTTGGAGGAAACTAAGTTTCTTTTGCAAGTGGTTATCAATTGGAGATTGCTTCAGGGTTAGGGATGTGTGCATGGATACACTTCTCCTTTCAGCTCTAGGACACTATCTGGTGCAGACCCATGCAGGTCTTATGCATGCTGCTTCAATCCCATTTGGGGGCTAAGTGTTCCAAGTTCTCTGACTTTCTGCATAATTTTCCCATCTGCTGTAGGAGGAAGTTTTTCTGATGATGGATGAGCAAGGCACTGATCTATAAGTAGAGCAGAATGTTATCAGGAGTCATTTTACTGCTACACTTTTTAAGAACAGTAGTATTTACTTTTCCCCTAGGTCCCAGGGCTATCTAGCCCCAGGTTCTTGGTCACTCAGGAGATGTCAGATATGGTCTCAATCTCATGGAATGGTTCTTCAGTCAAATCAGATGTTAGTTGGTTATTCCCACTCACTTTATGCCAATATTGCATTAGTATATCTTGCAGGCAGGACACCATTATTGATCAAAGGTTTTGTGGCTGGGTTGGTCGTAACATGAAGCTTAAATGGTCTTATTAATAAAAAAAAAAAAAACTCAGAGCCAGGTATTGGGGTGAATTCTGAAAGGTCAAAGAAGCAGAACAAGCCACATTTATGTTTCTCTTTTGGTAGTGTGTAGACTACCTTTCTATACCAAAGATGCTAAAACAGGAGTGAAGGCTCTAGGTATGCACCAGTTTGACTTTTCTGTTTAATGGTTCCTATAGGTTTTTTCTTCAGCCACAGGGCCCTGCTGTTAGTTTGTGGAGAGCAATCTAATATTTTTGCAACAGCCTGAGTTGTTTAAGAGTTCCAATGGGACACTTTTGGCCAACAACTCAATTAAATGTAACCCATGCCTGGTACTGCGAGTTTGGTTTGGTGGCAAGAGATGTCTGACTGGGGCTCTGTTTTCCCCAGTATTTGGAGATTTCATTTAGAGTGCCTTATATACATACATACATATATATATATATATATATATATAAAATACTTACTGTGTCAGGTTTTCATATTACTTCCTAATGGTCCTTAATTTTAATTGTGTCTTCCATATACCTTTCCCCATCTCTCTTTTTCCCTCTTCTTCTCCACTTGATGCTCCAGTTCTAGTCCCTGTAGCCCCTATCCACCTTTAACTATCTATCCGATTTCTCTTTCTTAGGGAGAGTTATCTGTCCCTCATTAATCCCTTACTCTATACCTAACCTCTATGGTTATACTGATTGTAGCTTGGTTATGAGAGTCTTCATAGTTAATATCCACATATAATCTAATACATCCCATATTCTCTTTCTGGATTACCTCACTAAGAATGATTTTTTTTCTAATTCCATCCATTTACTTGTGAATATCATTATTTCATTTTTTAATAAGTGAGTCACAGTCCATTGTGTAAATGTATCACATTTTTTATCCATTCTTCTATTTAGGGATATCCATATTGTTTCCAATTTTGATTATGCTCAATTTTGAATAGAGCAGCAGTGAACATCCTTGAGCAACTGTCTCTGTGGTAGGATGAAGCAATCCTTGGGTATATGCCGAAGGGTGATATAGCTGTCTTGAAGTAGATAGATTCCAATCTTCCCTGAAGAACAGCCAAACTGATTTCTATAGTTGCTGTATGTGCAAGTTTCCACTCCCACGAGCCACGTATGAATGTTCCCTTACTCTATCTCCTTTCTAGCATGAGCTGTCACTTCTTTTATTGATCTTAGCCACTGTGACAGGTGTAAGATGAAATCTCAAAGTAGTTTTGATTTGCATTTCCCTGCTGACTAAGATGTTGAACATTTCTTTAAGGGTTTCTCAGCTATTTGAGTTTCCTCTTCTGAGAATTCTCTGCTCTTGTTTTTCAAAGTGCATCAAATTAGAAATGTCAACAGCATGACTAAATTGTGGAAGTGCAATATAGAAATAGGTGAGGCATATGGAAACATCTCCAGGGTTCAAACCTCCAAAACAAGACCTTTAAAGAAATCAATGAGGATGAGAGAAACAGAGAATTTAAAACTAATAACTCCAAAATCTTATATCAAGAATAACAGAGAAAATATAAAGTAAAATTATGTAACATAGACTTAGAATGAGCTCCTCAGATAGTGACCATAATCTGCTTCTGTAGGCTTCTTTGAGATCTGATTCAGCTGTGGAAGCCAGTCTGACCCTGACTCTGGAATTCCAAGAATAGCTTATACATCATCTGACATCTGTAAACCTCTGATGCCTCAGCCAGATGCTGAACCAGACATTCCATGCAATTCAATGTCTGTTCAACCTTTCTTCCTCCTCTCTTCTTTCCCAGGTGTTGCTCCATAAAAACCAAACACCTAGTACGGTAATCCTATATCAACATGTGTTTCCTAAGGTCTCCACCTGTGCTGTGAGAAGAAGGAAGTTGAGCTTCAAGAAGGCATTTAATAATAATAGCACAGGCATAAATAAAACTTTTTGATGAGGAGGCAGCATTTCCATGAGTTCTATTTTGTACCTTCCACAGCTTATAAACAGATTATTTTAGGAAACTGAGACTCAGATACCACATTTCTTCTGTAGAGTCACTTATCCAGGTGGATGCATGGATCTGAAGCTTTTTGATGAGTGGTTATCTATAACTCACTAATGTCCCTAAAGCTAAATTCTTAGGAAATCACAGAATGAAAAACACAAGTATAAATAGATATTTCTTTGGTCTGTCAGCTTGCAGAAAATGACATGGAGACTTATTAGTTATGAAAGCTCAACTTTAGCTTAGGCTTGTTTCTAACTAGCTCTTATAACTTAAATAAACCAATATTTTTTAATCTACATGATTACACATGGTTGTTACTTCATCTCTACTATGCTCATCCTGATTATTCCATGTCTGGCTGGTGACACTGCCTTTCTTCTTACCAGAGCTCTCTCTGTCCACAAGACCTGTCTAGACCTCCTGCTTAGCCATTGGCCATTTAGCTTTTTATTAAAGCAATAACAGTGACACATCTTCACACAATGTAGAGGAATATTTGAAAACACACAATCATGGCCTTCTGTCTCTGAGCAAGGGTTTCTTTCATTTTGCCTGCTTGTCAAACACGAAGAGAGTTTAAACAAGGTCCTCAGGATTGGCTGATGTTTAAGTAAGGAAGATGAGTGGTGGTGGTATAGCAAGTGATCTGTTGAGACTACTTAGAAAATGTCTGAGTGTTGAATGTATTTAACTTGAAGATTCAGTATACAACATATGAATAGGAGAAAATCAATTCTTTCTTCCATAGATTTGTTTCTGTAACTTTGACAATATAATGTTATAGAGAAACATTCAAATATACTCTTAGCCTAGTTAAAAATAAAAACAAGTTAAAAGGGGGCCAGTGACATGGTTGAGTGGTAGTATGCTTTTCTATCATAAGCAAGGCTTGAGACCCAATAATCAGTGCTGGGAAATATCCAAAATGGAGTAGCACTAATAAATCCCTACTGTGTTGTGTTGGCTAGTTCTATGTCATTTTGGCACAAGTTAGAGCCACTTTGAAGATGAACCTCAATTGAGAAAAAGACCCAACCAGATTAACCTATGGGAAAGAATATGGTCATTTTCTTGATTGATGATCAATGTAGGCAGGCCCAGCTCACTGTGGGCAGCATCACCCCTGGGCTGTGGTTCTCCATCATCTTAAAAAAAACAGGCTGAGAAAGCCATGAGCTAGAAGCCAGTAAGTAGCATTCTTCCATGGCCTCTCCATCAGTTCCTGTCTCCATGTTTCTACCTTGAATTCCTGGCCTGACTCCCCTGGATGATGGACTATAAGCTGTAAAATGAAATAAATGCTTTCCTCCCCTGTTGCTTTTGGTCATGGTGTTTGTCTCTGCAATAGAAATCCCAACTAAGACGTAGGCATACAATTCAATCCCCTGTAGTGTCAAAGATGGCCATATCATCATTTATAAAAAGATTATTGTTCATCTTAAAACATCTGAGCAGAAGATTGATTTCACAATGTATATTTGTATGCTTTATAGTATGAAATGAAGTTAATATAACTTATTAAAGTTTTCTTTTTGAAAAAACTGCTTTTCAGATTCAGAGTGGTATATATTCAGACTAAATAACTATGCATGAAGATGTAACATTTGGTAGTCTGATAGATGCATATATTATATTATGTAGCATAATAAATATATACATATATTTGATTATATTAATTTATATGAGAAAACATTTGCAATAATTTTTAATGGAAACTCCTAAATACATAGTTTTATTTTTAAAGGTAAAGTTGTATAACAAGAGACTGTGTCAGGGCTGGCTGAGTGGTAGTAATTCTTCTGTCTTATTATTTTTCTTGCTCTGTCTTAGCTTCAGCTTAAAACTATTGTCCTGTAAATTTGAAGATGACTGTTTATACTCTTGGTACCGTATACTTTACTGTTTTTTATATCAATCAAGAAAAGTAATTCTTACTAAAAATTTAAATAAACATTTCCTCAATTTTCACAAGTATCTTATTTACTTTTCTATTGCTGTGACATAACATCATAACTAAGGAAACATACAAAAAGGATTTAATTTGGAGATTATGGTTCCTACCCACCATGGCAGGAAGCATGGAAGCAGACAGGCAGACAGGCATGGTACTGGATCAGTAGATAAGGTTTGCATCTGATCCAGAAACAATGGACAGAATATACTTACTAGGAACTGCATAGGTTTTTGGAAACTCAAAGCCTACCCCTAGTTACATACCCACTTCAACAAGGACATATCTCCTAATCTTTTCCAAATATTTCCACTTACTGATGACCAAACATTTAAATATATAAGCATATGGCAAACATTCTCATTCAAACCACCACAAAATGTTTTAAAACTTGAGTATCATTTTGTAGTAATATCTCTTATTAATTTGTTAACAAATTAATATCTCTACGGCTACCTTTGAATATCAGTTCTTCTATTTCTTTATCTAGATCATAAAGAATGGTTATAGCCAATATGCATGCAGGAAAAATTAAGAACCTGTTTTGAAGGTATAATCATAGCTAGTTTCATATACATATATGTACATGTATAATATACACAATACAATACATATTGTATATATAAACCAATACATATCTATGTGCATATATATATTTGTATTGTACCCAGACAGTTTGGGTAAGATATTCCCTAGTTTTCCAATATGGAGGCTTTGATCTTGTTTTAGGCCCACTTAAAGAACATTATTTCATCTCATTTATCTTAATTCACCCTTCCAGTCTTAGTAACAATCACTAAATATTATTTATCTTACTTTGCTTCATATTTGCTCAACAGCTATCTTCTGCCATGAGTCTTCTTCATCCACTTCTCATTTATTAAGCAGCAGATGTATGACATTATTTGGATTCATTCTTTCCAATTCAATTCAACAGCGTTAGCTTCAAATCATCCTTCTTCATAGAGCCTGAGCCATCTTCATCCTAGACCATTCCCTCCCTCTCACTTGTATACATTAGCTGTGATCAAATAATAAGATTCAATTTCTTTTACCTTCTATGCATTCAGAAATCATCTGATATCATTTGCTTCTGCCTCTTTGAAGTTATTTATCTTGATGTATTTTCTCTCCCTGAGAAATCATGGGACTAACTCCATATCCTACCCTTTCTAGACACACTTTCTGATCAAAATATAGGCATGCATTGATGAACTCTTTAACTGATTCTTGGTTTCATTTGATATAACTGTATATTTGAATCACATAAGATAAATTGTACAAAAAATATCCCCATTTTTATAAATTGGAAACCAAACAAACTGACCAAGATGACCCTTGGGTTGGACATCAGTGTATTTTAAATGTATGTTTTTTTTCTGAACAATTCTCAGTGAGTGAGTGATTGTTGACTGTATTTTCTAGAATCTGATTAATATATGTAATGAGAGCCTCAATTATATATATATATATATATATATATATATATATATATATGTATATATATTCAATTTATTAAGGGGTTTTGTGGAGAAAACAGACTCACCAATACAGGATAAGGGAAATCCAGTTGCAGAGTCCTTGGAAATCTGGGGACCAATCATACGGTGCTTCACGCCACCTGATCTGGTCTCCACCACCCAAGAGCATGACCCCCTTTCTCCTCCCTTTTAAGCAGTTATGTAGGCATCACCTCTATGAGGCCAGATAGCCCAAGGTCATGCATGGGCAGAGCAAATTCCCACTACAAGCACATAACCCTTACAAGAAATGTGACTGCATATTTATTGAGATTCTGAAAAGGGTCTTTACTTCTCATGGTTGGCTGTTGCCTTCAATTAAAAGGACGTACAGGAACAAGGTCTAGACTTGTGGCTCACACATGAGCAGTGAATTTGGCCTGCCCACATGATACTCTAGTAGACCTTGCATCCAATTTCAGGAACTGTTTACGTTGAAACCATCTATTTGTGAAATGAGTGCTAATTTTGTTGCTGAATGATAACAATTTGTATTGCTTTAATGAATAGTGTATAGGGTTCTTTGTTGGTAATTTATCCCCAAACTAGTTATAGCTCTAGTTCATCCTAACATTTGGGAATTTACATTTTAAAGAATGTATTTAGTACTAGCATTTCAAAGGGTTTATATATTTCAGACAAAACAACATTTGCTTAAGTCTTTTTCTCTCCTAGTGTTCTGCTTAAAATTCAGTTAGGTATTTAAATCATTTTTATGACTCAGTGTTTTCCAATAGTAACTTATAATTAGAGCCTCTTAGAATGTTGCAGGAAATTCTACCAAACAACCTAGGTTTTCTGAAATAGACACAAAATGTAAATAGATTCATATGTATAGACTCTAAATTTTGTTTTGCATGCAATATAAAACCACTTGGTTTAGATATTAGATGTCTGTAGTTCGCTTTCAGATTCTATGATTGATATTATCCAAGCTCTCACAAATGTAATAGCATGTTATGGTTCTCACTTGTTTAGACTTGTAAGTTGTTGTCAGTGGCAATAGATAACCACTGCTAGTCTCTATGAGTCTACCAACAGCTAGTTAGCATTACAGTGGTAAACCTGTTCTGTTTCACAGAAGCTTCTTGAAGATTCCTGATATCATGACACTGGGAATGAATCATGAGCACAACCTCTCCTGACATCTCTTTACTAGACCAATACCTAAAAATAATACAGTGATATCAACAATCACATACTTAACATGTAAAAAATCTTTCAAATGTCCTTGAAGTTATACTTGCATACTTTTGTCTGACAACATCTGTCCTCTCCTGCCCTTTCTCATAAAATACAACCAAGGTAAAAACCCTAGAACCAAGATTGCTGGCTTTTTTAAAGAAGTGTATCATTTTTAATGATCCACAGTCCACTCTGCCACTTATGTGATATTATTCAGAGTTCAGAGTGTGCTATATTTCATCAGAGTCTTCTGTGTTGTCCACATTTATAACTACCGTCTGTACATTTTCTGTTCCCCACAGGGGCTGTGATCTTAAAGAATACAACATCAGGGATACAGTGCCATTCAAGGAGCTGAATTGAAGGCCCAGGTGCATTCTCACATCATGTGGTTAATTGTGTGTCCTATATCAAGGAATATCTACCATGGTTCTCATCATGAAATCAAATACAATGTGACTTTCAGGAAAAAAGATTATCCAATATTGCAATTAACAAATTAAGCATCAGGACGTTGAATTTGTGTAGCAGAAAGAACAAAATGCTTACCATAGAGTGAAATTTTTCTCATGGAATTTAAACAACTGTCTTTAATTGTTTAGTGTATCTTTATATATTTTATGAACAAAACTATGACAAACTCAGTTTGACATATTTTGTTAGTGTCAAATACTTGTTGAGAGACTACTATATTTTTAAGAAACTAAGATTTTTAAAATTGTCATCCAACATGTAAATATCAGCCCACCCAAATTTATATCAATCTGCAATATGAATACAAGAGAGACTTCTTGCCGGGCGGTGGTGGTGCACGCCTTTAATCCCAGCACTCGGGAGGCAGAGGCAGGTGGATCTCTGTGAGTTCGAGGCCAGCCTGGGCTACCAAGTGAGCTCCAGGAAAGGCGCAAAGCTACACAGAGAAACCCTGTCTCGAAAAACCGAAAAAAAAAAAAAGATAGACTTCTGGAATAGATTTGATGTTTTGTGGTTTTTCTAGTTTATTATAGTTTTCTTCTCACTGTAATTCCTCACATATTTATTTTAGTCTTCTAATAAGATATTATTATGTTTAATATTAATTATATATAATTATGATATATATATTTACAATATATATAATATACATTGTATATATAATATAATACTAGTATTAAAGTTAGTAATGATTGGTTATCTACTATATTTAATTCACATATCTCAAATTATAATCATATTTTCTGCATGTACTAAGGTAGTTTTAATAGGCTTTATAAAATGTTTTGTAGAGATTAATACATGTTATTCTAATCCAGATATTTATATTTATAAATCTTTGTTCATTGGTTATTCAGTGCCTTAGCAAGATTATCACAAACTATAACCATAGTGATATTTTGATATCTTTTTCAGTGTTCAGTGATGCGTTACATAATTTTAATTGTATGGTATGTGTAAATATAGGAAAAGTTTTACTTTATTCATGATAGATTTGATTATACTTCTGCATCAAGCAAAGAATAAATTTAAGAGCTGTTCATAAGACTGATACTTAAGACTTGTCAAATATTATGTTTAATAATACACTTAACTTTGAGAGGTACACATATTTTCACAATATTTAGCTACCTTAACCTACACATCATAGGGAAATTATTAAAAATTATTTCTAAATTCTCATTTTTGTTCTAAACACTTAAATAGAGCAGGTGAGGGTCAGTGATAGGTGTGATGATATTTTATTTGTGATGAAATGTGGTATTTTATTTGTATGTTAATAAACAAAGTTGCCTGGAGATCAGAGGTCAAATAGCTATTAAGCAGAAGTCCAGTGGTGGTAGCACACACCCTTAATTCGATCACACGGCAGAGTCTCTGTGTGGTCAAGGGCACAGCCAAGCATGGTGACATGAGCCTTTAATCCCAGTACCAACCATAGAGACCTGGAGGTCTGTATAGACAGACAGTGACGAGGAAGTCATGTGGCTGGGCTTAGAGCTAATGAGAAAGTAGAACAGAAAGGCAATAAAAACACAAGTCAGACAGGAAGAAGTTCTCTCTGGAGAAGCTACTGCTGGTGGTAAGCTAAAGCTAGTTGTGGCTCTCTGATCTCTTTGGCTATTACCTCTGTATTTGGCTCTGTGTTTCTTATTTGCTAAGACTGTTTAGAAATTCATCTACAGCTGAGTAGTACTCCATTGTATATATGTACTGGGTCCTGTGCTCATTGCATGAGTTGGCTGTTTGAAACCTGGGGCTTATGCAGAGTCGCTTGGCTCGGCCTGGGAGGAGGGGAATGGCCCTGCCTGGACTGAGTCTACCAGGTTGATCTCAGTCCTTGGGGGAGGCTTTGCCCTGGAGGAGGTGGGAATGGGGGTTATTCTGGAGGGAAAGGGAGGGGGGCGGGAGGGGGGAGAACAAGGAAATCCATGGCTGATATGTAGAACTGAATGGTATTGTAAAATAAAGTAAAATTAAAAAAAAATTCATCTACAGATAGGGACATCAGTTTCAGTACTTGGTCTTGTTGTCTGTGGTAGGTTAGGCGTGAACATCAAAGTTTCACTATTCAATTTTGAAATAATAGTCTATATTATTATTTATTAATACTATTACCACTATTGTCATTATTATTGACATACAACTCAACCAGGACAGTAGTGTTATATGATAGTTTCATAAATGAAAGGAATTCTCATACTACCTCAAAAACTACAGTGAGTTTTACATTTAGTGTCTTAAACTGTATACTAATTAAGGAAATAGATTTTACTTTGTTACTTATTTCCCACCACTCAAACTAACCATGACATGACATTTAAGTTTATTTTTTTCATATTCTGAGACTTTTACTTTCTTACCCTTACAGAATTTGCTCTTTAACCATATGGAAAATGTAAAATCAAAACTTTGATATAACTCATTGCTACCCTTGTGGATATTATTTTATGAGTGTTCTTTAATGCTTGTTTTTTTCTTTTTTGACTTTTCGAGACAGGGTTTCTCTGTGTAGTTTTGGTGCCTTTCCTGGATCTCGCTCTGTAGACCAGTCTGGGCTCGAACTCACAAAGATCCACATGGCTCTGCCTCCGGAGTATTGGAATTAAAGGTGTGCGCCACCACCGCCTGGCTTAATGCTTTTTTTTTTAAACTTATCACTTTCTACAAATTTAATGTAGGACTTTTATTAGTTGTTGTATGTAGTTGTCTTATTTGACTTTTAAATACTATATGTACAGAGATGCAGTTATGAGCCATCTACCCTCTTTGAAAAATGAATACCTAAGACTATTGATGACTTTATTTAGACTTGATCTCATGCAGTATGATACACATTTTATTCTGAGTTATCAGTTTTATCTAAGTATAAAGTATGTTGATGATTTTTATATATGTAATTATGTTCTGTGGTTGAAATTCTAAAGCCTTATAGAATGTCAGTATGATCAATCTGTAAATATAAGACATCCATTTCTTTTAAGTCTTTGATAAGATAGAAAGTATCAGTCCATTGCAGTTCAAATGTTGCAGCAAAACAGAGCAACTAGTCATTGCACTCAAGAAGCATAGTATGAGAGAGAGAAAAGAGAGAGAGAGAGAGAGAGACAGAGAGAGACAGAGAGAGACAGAGACAGAGACAGAGACAGAGACAGACAGACAGACATAAAGAGAGACAGGAGTGGGTAGGTGGGCAATTGGGAGGAGAATATGTGAATAAGAATGCCTGAACTAGCAAGCTTACTTCTTATTCCATCTTAGCCATCTCTGGGAACACCAACAGAGACTCTCACAAGTGTGATTTAGTAATTATTCGGTTCTTCTCAATTTAATTAAAATGGCAAGCAGGGTTAACAACCACAAGCATACCAACTGTGATTTTGACGGCCAAATACATCTTCTTAAATATATCATTCCATCCTGGTTTCCAAGAGGCTTATGTTCATCTCATTCTAGAACATCCTTTGAGTCTAACTCAAAGGGGCTATGAGAGGATCATTTCCAGATAAGTTGTTGCCCCTGTGCCATCTTAGTGAACCTGTCATACAAGATCACATGAGGTTTCTATATGGTGATGTTTCTGGTTGCTCACAACTAGTTTTGGTTTGTTCATTTCTAGCTTGGTAGAAAAATACTTTTTAATTGAACTTTGGAAATAAATGTGTTGTCATAAAAATTAAGGGAGTCATGAACACACTTTGGGTAAATTCTAGCTAGCAGACTGAAGAATTTAATGAGTAGAAGAAGTATTTTCTATTTTATGCAGATAACTATTCTTTTAAAGAAAGGGTATTTGTAGTGCTTACTCAGCTTTTTAATAAAATAAGAAACTTTTTAGTGAAAATCATAGAAACTTCTTTAATTTCTAACTCTAGCTCTTTTATCACTTCTAAATCAGCAGTTTTCTTTCTATAATTTATCAACTCATGAAAACCTATAAACTTCTAATGAAGCCTATTTTTTCATATGGAATTTCAGCTTTCTTTTCCTTTATGAATTGTATACTTTTAATTGTCTTTAAAAATCTTCATTTATTGATTATTTGAATAATTTCTTAATTTTTCCATTATCAATTCTTAATGCATAAATATCATTTCAGATTTTCTTACTGAAGATGATTTTGCTAGCCAGTGTCAGCAATGTGTTTAACTTGTCAGATAAGCTTACTTCCCTGAGATGGTGAAATCTGTCTTTTAAAAAAGTAAGTAAATTTTAATTAATTAATTAAGTAATTAACTAATTGTGTGTGTGATGTGTTGGTTATCAGAGTGGGTCAAGTCTTTCTCTCAGAAATCCTGCCATCTAAAGCAGAGGAATAACATGTTATGAATGGATGCTTTTCCTTCAATTGTTTTTTACTTATCAATAAACTTGCATCCTGAAACAATAATTACTTTCCCAGCATTTGTTGGTAAGGAAATTGTCTGTATTTTAGCTGGATTTTCTATACAAATGCACCACAGGCTGTAGTTATAATGTAGCTGTGAGCTGCAGTCTCATATGGAGGCTAGAGTAGGGAAGGTTCTTGGTTAGACTCAGTTCATTGTTGATTGTCAGATTGAGGATATCAGTATATCATTGGCTGTGGCTGAAGGATTACAGCTGTTGTTTTTATCATGTTTACATCCATAGAGAAAGAAGAAAAAAATCACAACTTAGCCCACTCTAATAGGAATGAGCAGTGAGAAAGAGTGAGCCAGAAACCCATAGGGAAGTCTGTCTATTCATGCCCTAATCTTGGAAGTCACCTTTGATCATCTTTGCCATAATCTAGACGCCAGAGAAAATTCAAATCTAAGTTGCTCTCAATAGGAAATTTACACAGGCCTTTCATCTCTTTGTATTTTACAAAAGTGTCAGTATGTGACCAACTAAAAATAAAAAGTAGCAAATAATTCGTGTCATGAATTTTGAAGAGGTAGAGGTTACATTTCTGTCTGTATCAAGTCAATGAGTTAGCTAGCTTGATGTGATTTCTTGGGACAGTTAGGAAGACAAGACATTCCTAAGTGCACAATGCATTTCTTGTGGCAATAGGAACAAGTAGAGCATTTTTCTGGGTGGTTTCATTGTTCGATTTCTCATCATAAAGCATAAAGATAACCAGATCATCCTTGCTGATTCAGTTGATATCCTTTTAGAACTCTGGATATAAGGATTTATGACTTTTATAATAAAAAATTGGCAAATCTGGTGTGTTTTGTTCTAAAAGGAGACTATCTTTATCTTCCTTTTTTTTTTCACTATACACCCATCCTTGAAAAGGTACCATAGAATGAAAGGCAGTATCTCATCAGTAAGACACCTAGAAGCCTGAAGGTCACAGAAGTACTTAGCAAAATGAAAGCTTCTCACCTCAGACAGTTTTCAAAGCACTAACTTAAAGATGAAAAACTTTCACTTTTTTCCACAAAATTTGCAACTTACAGATTTTAACATTCCATTTCCTATGTCCCCAGACATACATGATGTTGCTGAAGTTACTATGACTTTTACTGTAAGCAAAGGTGCAAAGAAACTATGGATCTAGAATGCTTTGGGGACTGACAGAAAGAATTATTGGGGAACAGACTGACAAGGCTATCTTTCTGGGTGGGTGGAGTAAAACAGTAGAAAATCAAACCGATTTTATGTGGCAGTCAGCAGGGTGGGGATCTTTGACATAATATGCTGTCCAGATTGCCCATGGTAGTTTGTACATGAAGACCCGCCTTTAGGGTTCTTTTTACCCACCCTAAAGTGGTCAAAGAATGACGTCCTACTGTCTAGGACATTGTCCCCAGCACCGTCTTTTTTAGGACTTTACAGTTACCTTAAGATAGAGTGCTAGAAATGAAATCTTTGACTGAACTTATTTTGATCAGATTTGATTTTTTCTTAACCTCTTCTAACCACTGGCTTACCCTAACTATTGCTCCTTGCTTCAATACCTCCAAAGTAGTTCTCTAAGGCCTTTTATCCTTATTCAGATATTTCTCTTAAAATTATATGAAACATGATGTCAAATCTTAGAATCATAGTGTATCTTTCCTCCATTCAACTTACAATCTAATCTCAATTAATTTTTTACACGGTACATTTCTTATTTTTAATTTTTGTATCTATATTTCTCTCATATAATACTCCACAACAGCAGTTTCTCTTCTTCCCTTGCCGCCCAATTGCTCTCTCCACTTCCCTTCTCCCTCACATCCACTGCTCTTCCATTTTCAGTCACAAAAGAGCCGACCTCCCAGGGATATCAGTCAACCACAACATAGCAAGCTACAACACGAGACATAAACCCTCATATCAAGGCTGTCTGAGGCAACCCAGTAGGAGGGACAGCATCCTAAGAGCACACAAGAGTCAGAGTCAGCCCATATTCCCACCATTAGGAGTCTCACAGGAACACCAAGCTGACAACCGTAACATAAATGCGGAGGACATAGCACAGACCCATGCAAACTCCATGATTGTCTCTTCAGTCTCTGTGAGCCCCTATGAGCCCTGCTTAGTTTATTCTGTGGGCCATGTTCTCCTGGTGTCCTCAACTCCTCTGGCTCCTTCAGTCCCCCCACCCCCACTTCCCCACAGTTACCTGAGCTCCAAGGAGAAAGAAAGACCCAATGGAGATGCCAATTTGAGATCTCTCTCTCTCTCTCTCTCTCTCTCTCTCTCTCTCTCTCTCTCTCTCTCTCCCTCTCTCTTTGCCCAATGTTTGGCTGTGGGTTTCTGCATCTGCTCCCATCAGCTGCTGGAGGAAGCATCTCTGATGACGATTGGGCAAGGCTATCCAGTCTTCAGTTCCTGGCCAGGCAGTGCTGAACACTGGCTCCCTGTCATGGCATGGGGCTCATATTAGACCAGTCATTTGTCATTCATTCCCACATGATTTGCTCCTCCATTGCCCCAGCATATCTTGCAGAAAGGACAGATTTTAGGTGGAAGGTTTTGTGGCTGTGTTGGTATCCCAGTGCAACTACTGGAAGTTGCCTGGTTGTAGAAGATGGGTGGTGTAGGCTCCAAATCCTTGATAATTAGGAGTCCTCACTAGGGTAACCTTGTAGAATCCTGGTAGTTTCTACTGCACTAGGTTTCCTCATTATTCCCCAAATGCCCTCCAGTTTGCATTGTCTCTCCCTGTAATCTCTCTCTCCATTCCTCCAACCTACCTGATCCCTCCTGCTTCCATTCTGACCCACCGCAGTCCACCTACAAAATATATCTTATTTCCCCTTGCCAGGGATATCCATTCTTCCCCTTACAGCCCTCCTTGTTAGTTAACTTCTCTTGCTCTGTGGATTGTAGCATTATTATCATTAACTTTGGAGCTAATATTCAATTACTGGTGAGAACATACACAATGTTTATCTTTCTGGGTATGCATTAACTCACTCAGGATGATTTTTTTCTAATTCCTTCCATTTGTCTTCAAATTTCATGATTTCTTTCTTTTCTTTTACAGCTGAGTAAAACTCCATTATGAAACGTAAAACATTTTGTTCCTATCAGTTCTTCAGTTGAGGAACAGGTACTACGTTTCCAATTTCTGGCTATTATTAATAAAGCTGTTGGGAACATAGTCAAGCAAGTGTCTTGGTGGTAGGATAGAGCATCCTTTGGATTGATTGCAAGTTTCCTGAGGAGCCCACTATATTGATTTCCATAGTGGTTGTACATATCCACACTCCAACTAGGAATGGAGAAGTGTGACTCTTGGTCTACATCCCCTCCAGCATGAGCTGTTACTTGTGTTATTGATCTAAGTTGTAGCAGTCTTTCTTGGAGCAGTAGCCCCCAAATCATGACACAGAGACTTATTAATTATAAAAGCTCAGCCATATAGCTTGGACTTGTTTTTAATTATAACTTAAATTAACCCATTTATACTAATCTACACTTTGCTAGGTGGCTCATGGCTGTTACCTCCCCTACACATCCTTCTCCCTCCCAGTCTGGCTCATGACTCCCACTTTCTTCTTCCCAGATCTCCCTCTGTCTGGAAATCCTGCCTATACATCCTGCCTAGCTTTGGCCATTTAGCTTTTTATTGAACTTTTCAAAAACAGTGGCATATCCTTACAAAGTGTTATCAAACATATCACAACACTTAGTCATTCTGAATGGTGTAAGGTGCAATATTAAAGTAGTTTTGATTTCCATTTTCCTGATTCTTAAGAATGTTGAACATTTCTTTAATTTCTTAGCCATTTGAGATTCCTCTATTGAGAATTCTCTGTTTAGATCTGTGCCCCATTTTAATTGTATTACTTGGTTTTTGGATGTCTAGTTTCTTGAGTTCTTTATATATTTTAGGTATTTGCACACTATTGGATGTTAAGTTGGTGAAAGTATTTTCCCATTTTTGTAGGCTGCCATTTTGTCCTATTGACAGTGTCCTTTGCCTTACAGAAGATTTCCAGTTTAATGTAGTTCCATTTATTAATTGTTGATATTAGTGCCTGCACTATGTGTGTTCTGTTCAGGAACTTATCTTCTGTGCCAATGTGTTCAAGGCTTCTCCACAATTTCTTCTATTGGTATCAGTGTATTTGGTTTTTTTTTTTTTTTTTTTTTTTGGTTTTTCGAGACAGGCTTTCTCTGTGTAGCTTTGCGCCTTTCCTAGAACTCGCTTGGGAGACCAGGTTGGCCTCGAACTCACAGAGATCCACCTGCCTCTGCCTCCCGAGTGCTGGGATTAAAGGCGTGTGCCACCACCGCCCAGGCTGTATTTGGTTTTATGTTAAGGTTTTGTTTTTGTTGTTGTTGTTTGTTTTTTACAAGTTGAAAATGCCATTTATTTAGCTTGTCATCTAAGACATTCATGTTTTTATGAATTGTCACATCATTATCATAAAAAGTATGTATCTTCTCTCCTTTGTTTTAATGCAACTTAAATCACTGAAGCAAGACACATGACATACATTTCACATGTTCACAGTTCATAACAATGTATCTACACAATAATTTACTTAAAAAGTTAAATTTTAAATCAAAATAGAATTCATTAAGAAAAGATGTGTTCACTTTAATATCAAACACAATTCATAAGTATTTAAAATATTAGTGACATATATCATTTGATATTAATGTTAGTGATTATATATCATGTTCTTTAAAAGTATTCAGGTAGTTTTTCATTTAGTCATTTGAATTTTGTGTTTAATGAACATGTAATGTGTTATAATGCTGTCAATAAATGGACACAATGCAGCTATCTTAAGAATATGACATTGTATTGTCATTAGTGAGGGAAAGATGGATTTCTTAAGCTCTATGCTACCTTTCAAATAAAATTTAAAATGTTTTGAATATACTAGTTTTCAAACAGTTATTGAATGAATGTAGAGGCATTGCAATCTCTTCTCATGCCCCTTTCTGAATGGAAATGAAGAGGAAGAGGATGGCAGAGGTGAGGGTGGAGGTGGGGAGGTGAGGTGTGGGAGGCACAACTGTGGTCAGTATGTAGAAAATGATTACATGAAAGAAAATTAGTATTTGATACAATTTCATTACCTTTAAATCATGTCAGGGTTTTTGATCTACTTGGGCTTGAGTTTTGTGTAGGGTGACAAATATGGATCTCTTTGCATTTTTCTACATGTGGACATCCAGTTAGACCAGCACCATTTGTTGCAGATTCTCTCTTTTTTCCATTGTGTCTTTCTGGATTTTTTTTTTAAATCAAAAGTCAGGTGTCCATAGGTGTGTAGATTTGTGTCTAGGCCTTTGATTCAATTCCATTGATCAACATGTCTGTTTACATGCCAACAGCATACAGTTATTATTATGATAGCTCTGTAGTACAGCTTGAAATCAGGGATGGTAATACATCTGGAAGTTCTTTTATTGTTCAGAATTGTTTTAGCTAATTTGTTTTTATTTTTTTCATATGAAATTGAATATTGTCCTCTCGTGGTCTATAAAGAACTTTGTTGGACTTTTTATGGGATTGTGTTGAATCTGTAGATTCTTTTTGGTAAGGTGGCCAAAAGAATTCCCAGAATTCAGCTGGGCAGTGGTGACACACACCTTTAATCCCAACACTGGGGAGGCAGAGCCAGGCAGATCTCTGCAAGTTTGAGGCCAGCCTGGTCTACAAAGTGAGTTCCAGGAAAGGCGAAAAACTACATAGAAAAACCCTAAAACCTGTCTTGAAAAACCAAAAAAAAAAAAAAAAGCCTTTCCAGAATTCAATAAAAATGAATACCCTACATACCCAAATTCATGGGGTAAATGAAAGCAGTGCAAAGGAGAAAGTTCATAACAGTAAGTGCTTACATTAGAAATTCAGAAAGCTCTCAAACTAGCAACTTAACAGCACACCCAGAAGCTCTAGAACAAAAAGAACTAAGCACACTCAAGAGGAGTGTATAGGAGGAAATAATCGAACTGGGGGATAAAATCAACTGGGGGATAAAAGAGAAACAAAGAAAACAATACAAAGAATCAATGAAAAAAGAGTTGCCTATTTGAGAAAATCAAGGTTGACAAACCCTTATCCAAACTAAATAAGAAATGGAGAGAAAATATCCAATTTAGCAAAATCAGAAATGAATAGGAGGATATATGAAAGACAAAGAATCATAAGGACTATACTCTGCAAAATTGGTAAATCTGAATGAAATGGATAATTTTCTCTGAAGATACTATTTACAAAAGTTTCATCAAGATCAGATAAACAAAATAGACCTATAACCCCTAAGGAAATAGAAGTAGTCATTAAAGTTCTCCTATTAAAAAAAAAAAAAGCCCAGCGCCAGACAGTTTTAACACATAATTCTACCAGACTTTCAATGAAGAGCTAACACCAATACTCCTCAAATTATTCCACAAAATAGAAACAGAAGGAACATTAGCAAATTAATTTTATGAAGCCACCATCTCGCTGATACCCAAGCTACACAAAGAGTCAACAAAGAAAGAGAATTATAGACCAATTTCTGTTATGAACCTATAGATGCAAAAATACTCAATAAAATCCTTGCAAATTGAATCCTAGAACAAATAAAAAGATCATTCAGAATGGCCAAGTAGGATTCAACCTACTTGGATGGTTCAACATACAACATTCCATCAATGTAATCCACCATATAAACAAACTGAAAGAAAAAACAAAAACAAAAAACACATGATCATCTCTTTAGGTGCTTTTTATTTTTATTCATACCCAGTCTCAATATTCTTGAAAGAAATGAAACATATGTTATTTTAAGGCCTGTGGTTTTGCAGAAGTAACATCTTGTTGAAAAGAGATCAGAAAATTGTAAGTTATGGATTGCATCTTCTTATATTCCTATTGTTTATTTTATAAGCTAGGTATGATCTTTTAAATCTATTTAAAATAGTTATTTCTTACATTAAATCTGTTGTAGCCACCTCAGTTGCTTCTGATCATAAAAAATGTAGATATTTATTACCTAATCATTTATGTAGAAGTAACCAACCGTCTTATTAAATAAGAAACACAGAGCCAATGTAAAGATAAAAGCCCAAGAGGTCAGAGCTAAGAGCCTTACCTGCCGCTGCCAGCTAGCCTCTTCCGCCAAGAGACCTCTCCGAAAAAAGGGAGCTACTTCCTGTGCGTTTGTCTTATAAAGACTTCCTGTTCTGCCTTCTCATTGGTTGTAAACCCAATCACATGACTGCCTCGTCACTGTTTGTCTGTACAGACCTCCAGACACACATTGGAGCATGTGTCTCCAATGCTGGCTGTATCCTTGAACACACAGAGATCTACCTAGCTCTGCCTGCCGAGTGCT
>CABHPP010000106.1:3257-46160 GCA_902168425.1 Peromyscus attwateri | reverse complement strand
GTCAAGAAAAACCATCTTCATGGAGTCATCCAAGAGCTGGGTGAGTGCTCTCCAGAGAGCCCAGAGGCTGCTGTTGTGCTTCATTTGTATAGGTTACCTGAGATCATAGATCCATACTCATGCCAACCCTCAGTCCAGCTGGTTCAAGTTCATGTTTTCTAAGGTGATTAGACCAGTCTCTCTAATAGGTAAAGCTGTGGACATTTTCAAGTCCCATTTACAAAAGGCATTAAATCAGTAAACCCCAAAAGTCAATGGGTGCCTCTTGCTTCCTTCCAACCTTCTAAATTGGCATGTGAGTGGCTTGCAGGCTGCCCATGGAGCTTCACATCCCAAAGGCCATGGTCTTCCCTGATGTTCAAATGGGGAGCAAAATATTTTTCAGTGTTAGAAGAGGCTGTATATAGAAATATTCATGTTCTCAAAGAGCATGCCTAAAGTACTCATCCAGTATAGGGACCCAGTGGTATGCATAAAATGGTCATCAATCACCTGGAGAAGTTGTTCGTGACAGATGATGCAGTAGCTATTTTAAAAGCACTAGAAGCACATGGCATCCTGCTGCAAAAGGGATTATAATGGCCTCTTATGAGCAAGAGTCCGAGGTTTGACATGGAACAAACTTTGTTCTGGTATTTGCTGGAGTGCAGGTGCTAAAGACGATTTTAGGATTGACCCGTTGGTTTCCGATGCTATGAGAGGCTCTGAAACAGCATACTGAGAAGCCCATGAGGTTCTTCCTGAATCCTTTGCAGTTCTGCAAAAACCCTTTGAGATGCTGATGGGTCATCGGCTCTGCTTCCGGGTCACCCTAAAGTCAATGAAGCTTACTGCTAGAGTATGTGTCTGTTTTTCCTGATTTGAGCAGTTTCTGTGTTGTCCCAGTAATGAAAAGTGACTAATACAGCCAGCTGTAGTGATCACCTTGTCACGGCCACCTTGATTGTATCTGAACTTCTTTCTCTCACACTGGGTTCTTTGGAAGCAAAACTCAGACATAGAATTTCTATGGATTGTCTGTTGTGAAATTTGAAGTTTGCTAGGCTTTGAGAATGAATAAAAAAAAAAGAGGTATGACCCTATTTTTTTAATCTTATCAGAGCTGTCTGTAGTAATTAATTACATTTTGCAGTCAGTATAATAACATATCTATTTTAACACAGAACCAAAAACTAAAACCTCTATGATTTTTATTTTGCTACACAGCACAAACCAAACTTAAAATAAGTTATTTTGTAGAATGGTCCTTGAATCTGATTTTTATGACAGCTTATTAAGACATGAAATATTCCCTAGATCTTTCTGCTCAGAGGGCCTGGTACCATATAACCATGAACATATATAGCATCAGTAACTGGGCTTCTAAGTCTCATTGTCTATCCAAGGGTCTAGGGCTTATTACAGAAATAGCTGACTATGAAGGGCTAACAAAGGAAAAAGTAGATGAGCTTGGGACATCTTTTCATGCCAGGATGTTAGGAAGTTTCCTGGGAAAGAGCTTTGGAATAACAAACCTGCCAGTGACTCCTTCACCAAGTGATTCCTGTCCTCGACACTGACATCAGGACAAACTGAGTCATGTGCACCTTGATGCTCTAAACTGAGAGAGCTGTCTCACATAATTAACTTAATATTAAATAGTATCAGACAATTACAAAACAAAGGTACTTCAGAAACACCATGACTTTAAAAATGCAATCTTGCCCAATTCCTGTTGCTCTAAGAAAATACATGGGATTGAATAATTGGTAGAGGGAAGAAGTTTATCTAACTCACAATTCTGGAAGCTACAAGTCCACAGCCAAGCCAGGACTTCATGCTGTGTCACAACATGGCGGAGACAGACAGGGAAACTATGGAATAGAGAGAAAAGCAGGCAGGCCTGCACACTACGACACCCCCTCTGATGGCAGCTGATCACATCCCTGGGGTATTAACCTTCCCTAAAAGGAAGACAGTAATCCCTCTTCAGAACCTGACTGCTTCTCAGTGGTCCCTTAGCATCCCAGCCTTGCCCATGGGCACCAACTTCCCAACATATCTCAGCCTTGCCCATGGGTACCACTTCCCAGCATGTCTCAGCCCTGCCCATGAACACCAACTTCCTGGGAATAACAAACCAAGAAGTGATTCTCTGTGCTCTTAGGAAACAGAAACAAACTTTGACTTATCTGGGGACAAAGGCACATTATCTCTGGAACTCACTCAAATGGTATATATATATATATATATATATATGTGTGTGTGTGTGTGTGTGTGTGTGTGTGTGTGTGTGTGTGTGTGTATTGCAAGAGTGGTAAATTTTTAACAGTTTGACAAGTGTATTTAAGAGTCAGTGAACTTAGTTCTTTCCATGCAACTTTGAAGCTTAAAGTTGTTCTTTCAGTTATTAAAAATAGACTAAAACAGCAAACACGTTTAAAGTGAGCTTCACTGTAAAGCCAGCTCAGCAGAAATCTGAAAAGCATCCCTAGGCAGAATTAGAGAATAGGTCATATTACCTCAGCAAAGAGACCCTAGACCCTAGACCCTTTAACAGTCTTCATGTTCAGTGTATCAGTGTGTTGTAAACAAATTTTCCCAGCTGCTCACATATTGCCAAGGCACACCTGTGTGTTAGTTCTATGTCTGTCCGGAATCCATCTGTCTAAAGACATGCGTGCGTGCGTGCGTGTGTGCGTGTTTCAGAGCTCTGTGCTGATGCTGATGACAGCTTGCCCCAACACCCTGAGCCTCTGTCACCTGGGCAGCTTCTCAGCCACAGGAAGTCAGCTTTAGATCAGCTCCCTCTGTGCATCTGGCTCCAAATCATTGGGTTTTCCTTTATTTCTTTTCCTCACCGGGAAAATATACCTTGTGTGGGAATATGAAGAACAGTGAAGTGATGAATCCCTGATATTGAGACTATCCAAAAGAATATTGTTTTACTAATGACAAGGAAGAATAAAACATGTAATTGTACAAAAGCTAGCTAGCCAAATCCCTGTTTTGCCCCCCACCCCCACCGCAGTTTTTTTGCTCTGCAAAGAGAATTGGAGTTGGAAGTAGAAATAGGCAAAAGTAATCTGCCAAGTGTGACTTCTTACTACTCACTTCAATAGACATTATATGTAATATCAGGGCTGGTTAAATAAACAAGACATATCCAAGTGTAATCAGACTAGAAAGCTCTTTGTGCATTGTCATAAAAAGATCTTCCAGGTATATTGTTAAGTTCTAAATGCACAGTGTAGAACATACTGTCTACACTGGATTCTGTAATTTTGGTATCATAAAGGGGAAAAATGCTTATTTGCCTTATGTGTATTGTGCTCACTAGTTTTATGTCAACTTGACACAAGCTAGTCATCTGAGAGGAGGGAACCTCGATTGAGAAAATGCCTCCATAAGATTGGGGCTGTAGGCATACCTATAGGGCATTTTCTAGATTAGTGATTGACGTAGGAGGAATCACCCTAGGCTGGTGGTTCTGGATTCTATAAGAAAACAAGCTGAGTAAACCATGTGGTACAAGCCAGTAAGCAGCACCCCTCCATGGCCTCTGCATCAGCTCCTGCCTCCAGGTTCCTGCCCTGTTTGAGTTCCTGTCCTGACTTCCTTCAATGATGAACTGTGATATAGAACTGTGAGTGAAATAAACCCTTTCTTCCCCATGTTGCTTTTGGTCATGGTGTTTCATCACAGTAATAATGACCCTAAACTAAAAAATATACCAAATAGCTCTGAAAAGATACAAAAATGCCTGCCCGTGGAAATTAGAAATTAGTATTTAGTGTTGAGACGTTTCCCTTTTGCTTTTGCCTTTTAAGACGGAGTCTAACACTGTAACTCAGGAGGGACCAGAAATCACATCAGTCCTCATGCCTCTCCAGTTCAGGAAACGAATGTATTACTTTCATCATAAATAGATGTTATAAATACCCACAAATTTAGTGCTCATAACAAGCAAGATATACTGAAAATTGTTATAGTAAAAACTGCTTTATTTGTGTGGCAGGGACTTAGTAAGTTATACAAGCTGGCCTTGACCTTGCAGTCCTTTGCTTCAGCCTTCTAAGTGACTGGGAATACAGTTCTGTGCTAGGCTTGGCTTTCACTGGAATTTAATTCTATAGAAATTACTGTCCTAAAATGATATCAAACACAGAGATGCCCCCTCTGCTTTTGATATACTGCCAAAAAACATCCCACATTTCATCTAATTCAGTTACTACTGTTTACTTATTAATTTGGCCTAAAAAAAAAATTGACCACCTTCCTTCTCCAAGTGCATTTGATGGCATGGGGGAGGGTAATAATTAATTAATACAAGACTTCCCTGCTACCAGAATGTTAAAGTGCTAAAAGGTATAGGGCTGACTTTGGTGGGCTCTACTGAAAGAGCAATTTGGATTAAGATGTCATGGGAAATTAAACATTAAACATATTCCAAGTTCAATAGTGTGACATTCAATCTTGCTCTAATGTGGAATATCAATAGTATCTCAGAAAAGCCTTGGGTGTCCAACAGAATATAGAAGAGTATCTTCCCTAAGGTTGGTATTCTTCACATATCATCACCAGGTCATTCTGGAGCCAAGACCTCAGTCCTTCCCATAAATGTGATATTAAACAAGACATGGTAATTTTCTTCCCCTGATAGTTTTCTTTGTAATTAACAACTTTATCTATCCACATGCTTTTTACAGTTAGACAAACAGAATCCCTCCAGACTGTCTGAATGTTCCCTTTTCTTCCTGCCCCTCACCAAAGTCAATGAGACGTACAAATCTAAGACAGTCTCTGGCTCGGGTAGTCATCTGCAGTAAAATTAAGTCAAGAGAAAGCTCTAGCTTATTTGCATATTTTATGGTCCTCCTGTTGAAGTTCCCCTTTCAAAAGAATCATTAATTATTCAGATAAGCATTGTTTACTCAGTCTATCCACAGTGAATGAAAGCGCTCTCTCCTCAGAATCATTTGTATCATTTCTGTGAACAGTATTTCATTTTAATGGGGTAGAGTACACAGATGTGACCATAGCTTCTTCGGGGACAGTTTAGGTAGCATTGAGAAACATCTGCATGGTTGTTTACTAGCAGCCTGAGTAACTAAGTAATGACTTGGGGCTTCTCTGCATCCACTCTTTCCCTGTTCTTTTCTCAGCACTGTCTGAATTAACAGTACACACATAAGCCATCGTTGTGTATGAAACACCCCATTTGGGTATCTGATTGGGCTGGATAGGATGCCTTCTACCTGGGGGTCGTGACATTTGTAAGAAGACGGTATTGGCAGCCATGTGGGACTCTGCCCATCACACCAGGTTCATATTTTCTTGGGTTGTAGGATTGTTGGGCTACGGAGAGACAGACTTTGGATCAGTGCCTAAAGTGTTGTCCCCTCAAGTCTAGGCTATACACTTGAAGAAATGTCTTTTTTTACTTAGGAAAGGGAAGACATAAGAGTTTTAAAAAGACAAAGACGGTGTTCATAACCACTTCATTCATTCTGCTGTGGCTTTTGCTGAAAGCATGTCTCCACTGCCAATCCCAAGTGTCCCAATTACAGAGCAGACTCTGTGTGACCTATTATGTTTTCCTTAGACAGTGGGATATGATCACACAAGACTGATTGCCAAAGTTTTATTTCAGCTCAGATGTGGCTAAATGCAAGAAATCACTTCCTCACACCTTTTCCCTCTGACCGCCCCTCCCTAAAAATCACCATTTTGAAACAAGTTCTGGGATCTACAAAATGTTCTGCCTATGTTCCAAGTTACTTTCGAGAGTGGCTTTTTATGGCTAGTTTACAATCCTTAGAAAAGCAGAGTTATGATGGAAACACTGTGACATCCTAAGCCGTAGCAAACGAGCTGTTCTTGAAGATAAATGTAACTTTGTGTCTGGGAACCTAAATATTTCCTTTCCAGATGATTTAGTGTATCTTTGTTCCTTTCCACCCTAAGCCTTTTCTTTCTGGGCATCCCTTCATCTCGAGGCTACCTTTTTTGTAGCCCTGTTATATCAATGTTTTGTGATGTTCCAAAAAAGCAAAAAGCGTGAGGTCAAATTTTCCATTACATACCTCAGCAGGAATGCCAGGGAACTTGGCCAAACTAAGGCTACAAAAAAATAAAAATTACAGGAAAGATGATTCATTAGTCAACAATTGCCTTCCCAAGAAAATAGAATTAGTTATATGCAGTTGATTTGGGGAAGGGGATCAGTTCACACAGACAGATGGGAGAAGGGAATGGGGGACAGTATATTATGACTGTATAGCATGATTTTAAACTCCATGGTATTTTAAAAGTATAATATTGGTGGAAAGAAAGCTCACTCTGTGCCTTGATTTCTCTCAGCATCTTTTCTTCCCCCTGTTCACCACATGTTGTCCCTAACTGTGATTTGATTTTATGCTAGAGAGGCCCAGCCTGCGTAAGAGGGGCTATGGCTTCCCTTCTCTCTTTCCTCCATTGTCTGAGCCGAGTTTCTCCTTCCGGTTCACAGTAGGTCAAAATCTCTGTCCTTTAAAATACTGTAAGATTACTAGAAATCCTGGAACTTGTTATTATTACATATTCAAGGTCCAAAATTATGGCACCAAAGGGGAGAAAAATTAGCATGGAATTTAGGACAACCCCACAGACTCCTCACAGTCTTCTTATGAAGAGAATATTGTGATCGTAGAGCTCAGTGCTATGAATGCCTACTCACGGTGAATCTTCTTTAAAAAAAAGAAAATTCTAGTAAGAAAGCCAGCCAGTAACAATAGCCAATAATAGATACGATGACTCTATTGTCTGGCACTCCACTAGCCAGCCAGTAAGACCATAGTTGTAATAAAACATTAGGCTATATCTCCAGATACTCCCAGATCTATGTGCACCTCTGGCTCACCAAAGAATGAAAATGTTAAGGCACTCTGTTTTATTTTAAATCTTTGGAAATTGGCAATTTGTGTGTGGTTTAGACACTGTTAGCCGGATTACATAATTAAGCATTCCTAACCATGGATGATACTAAATTTACTAAAGAATTTTATTTCCTTTTATGGAGAACATGAGGAAAATATCAAAACTAGTTTTTTTTTCCTCTTTTGCCAAATAGTTGATAACCCAGTTGCTATTACCATTTCATCCACACAAAAGGATTGCCACATGAGAAATAACCTTTGAAAGCTACTTATACTTGAGTGTTTCTTATGAAGAGCTGGGACAGTTCAAGGAAAGAAATGGATTGAGGATGAGAAACAGAACCAGAGTCCCCAGGACTTGAGAACTGAGACAAGTGTAACAAGTCTACACTCGTCACAGAAAAATGTGAAGTCTTGAACTTCAGGAGTGAAAGACCTGAGTGTGAGAAGAGAGGAGGCGACAGGGAGCAGCATAACTGTGCTAGTCACACCTCTGTCCTCACGGCCTGGCCTGAAGGTCAGTGGCAGACTGCCCAGCAGAGGATGCCGAGCTGTAATGATGGGAGTTCCTGGGGCTCACATTGAAAATTATTGTTCGTCAGGCCTCACAGCCTAGAGAAATGTTTTCTCAAGCATTTTCAAAAGTCTGTTCTTTCCTGTGTGCATCCCTTCACCCCACCACATACACACACACACACACACACACACACACACACCACCACCACCACCACCACCACCACCACCACCACCACCAAACTCACAGAGAGAGAGAGAGAGAGAGAGAGAGAGAGAGAGAGAGAGAGAGAGAGAGAGAGAGATTGTATAGAGGAAACTGTGCACTATTTTCTTCCCTTGTGAAAAAATTGTTTTGTCTTTTCAAAATCTCTCTGCTTATAATTCCAGTTAGATTATTAAATAAAGATTTTTATTTTAAGAGTTTTATGACAGAACCCCAGCTCCAGGAATTCCAGTGGACCAGGTACTGCCAACTAGTCCCGAGATGCCAATTAAGGAGATGGAAGTTGAAGGCAAGGGAAGACATGTAACCAATGTAGGTAGAGTGGGAAGGAAGTAATGCCTTCCAAGGGCACTGCATTGACTCCTAGGTTACAGAGGAAAAGATTGACGTCGAGGGTAAGAAGCATGCACAGAGAAATGGTCTAAGTCAGACTGAGGTCCCATTGATCATTAGCTCAGGATATTCAGAGAGAACTTTGACCAGAAGCTGTAAGACATACCCTGTTGCTGAATTAGCTTCTATTAATTAATTAGCCTCTATTAGTGTCAAAAGTTATTGATTCACCTATCAGATCTGTTGATCCTGGAATCTATAGTGGTCACAGGAAAATGATGCAAATCAAGGGCTATGGATGTCAAGTTGAGGGAAATGCTTTTAGTTTCTCATTGGACATCTGCAGGCCCAAGTCAAGAGTTGGTGCATTTTAGCAACAGCAGCCTTCAAGTCCTTATTGCAATTTGTTTGCTTAATTCCTGAATCTCATCTTGTTCAGGCTTATTGCTGCTCAGCAAATGCTAAGATCTCCTGTCTCTTATTCATACCGCTTCTTCTCCACTGGACTATCCGTGCAGGCCAGAAGATGATAGTTATGTCATGTGGCAGAGGAGACAGAGTCCTTGCCCTCCTTAGTATCCCCGCCAGTCTCCACTCCTCTTATCCAACTAACTCTCCAACCTTGTAGGTTAATAAGGACTTTGAGACTTCAAAATTTTACATCCCTAAAGCTTATACAGAACTCTTTTGCTTTAAAAGATATTAGAAAGGAATGTGCTCATGCTGGAAAGATGGCTCAACAGCATTGGCTGCTCTTGAAAAGGACCTGGGTTCAAATCCCAGCACCCATATGGCAGCTAACCATTGTCTGTAACTCCAAGATCTGACACTCTCACACAGACATATGTGCAGGTAAAACATCAATGCACATAAAATGGAAGTAAATAAATTTAAAAGAAGAAGAAGACCTGGAGGAGGAGGAAGAGGAGTAGGAGGAGGAGGAGGAAGAAAGGAATGTGCTTGGGGTGTGGGTGGGAGACCTGTCTTGGCATGGTGATACATGTCTTCAGTCCTAGCACTCCAGAGGCAGGAGAATCTCTATGAGTTCAAGTAAATCCTGGTCTACATAGCAAGCCCCTAGAGAACCAGGACTACATAGAGAGACCCTGTCTCAAAAAAAGCTAAAAAAGAAATAAAAGTAAGACTTTTGTTCAAATCCTCTGACTCTAAACAAATTTCTTTTGTTTAATAATGTGAGAAGTACCGATTGAGCACTTCACATCGGCCAGGCACTGTGCTAAGCATAATGGGTACAACATAAACTTGGTCTTTGTCCTCATCAAATTCATACTCAGTTGGGTAAAACATAGAGACACAACCTTTAATAAGGTTTATGTAAGTATTTCAGATGTATAGATGTCAGAACAAAGGAATGAGAGAAATTTGAGTCAAGAGGCAGAGAAGGCTATTTTGTGACTAATAATTGAGCTAAGGTTCCAACAATGGGTAAGTGTTAGCCAAGCAAAGAGGGTAAAAGCCTTATGGTTGTAGGACAGCCTGTTCTAAAACACTAATGTAGGAGAGGACCTGGGACAAAAGAGGAGCCCAGAGCCTGGAGCCCTGGAAGGTGGAAAGATAGCATTAGATTTAGCATGACACTTTAGGCACTAGCGAGAATTTTGGGTCTTTTCTAAATAGCAAGGACTAGCCATTTAAATTACATACAAATGCTCACATGTATGCGTGCACACATACAAGAAAGTCTCAGGTTTTCACTGTGTTGTCCAGGATGGGCTCTTAAGTTACAGACTCAAGTGATTCTCCCACGCGTGCTCAGAGTAGCTGGAGTCGAGGCTACATTCTGTATGGAGTGAACCACCATACAAACTGAAAAATATTTGGGGTGGGGGTAGGGAGACACAATGTGATCACAGCAGTGTTTAAATTGCTCTCATTGCATCTCATCAAGTGGGTGGATCCAAGACAAGTTCAGGAGCAGAGTTGACAGCACTTGCTTTCTCTCTGGCTTTGTGACATTGCAAAGTAGGAGAGTGTCACTTAAGACTTGCACTCTTCTAGAATGAAGTACTATTTCATGAAGGGAGAATTCACTTCTGAGCAGATAAGCGGTGGTTCCGTGTTCAGTTGGTTGGTTTATCCAAGTGGAGATGTCACAGTCATTGTGAAGGGAAATGCAGAGCTCAAGATACATGTTTAGGTTGGGACCTAAGTTGGGTAGCAGCTTATAGAGATTTAAACAGGGACAGGGATGAGCTTAGGAAGAGATCCTGACTCCAGGAGAGAGCTCAAAACCCCATCAGGCCTCGGTTGCCTGTGTAAACATGGAAATAGTGTTATCTGTGTGCAAAACAGGTTGTGAGGAGTCTTTACAGAATACAGCCTAGTATTCAGCTGGTGATAAGTGTTTGGTATATAGTAATTATCACATTTAATAAAGTCTCAGAGCCTCATTCTGTGGAGTAAGATGACATTGGTTAACAGGAATGGAGTTCTGTTAATGTGTGAAAGAATGAACCTGTATCTGTAAGAACCGAGATAAAGGCATTGGCTTTCAGCATATCCATATATACAGTTTTTTCCCTAATTTCTATTTTCCGTGCAATTTTCCTCTTGCAGACAACCTCCTGTTATTCTCCCCCTGAAAAATCTAGTGTTTTCGTTTTCTGTAGATGAAGTCACTGGGTCTCTGTATGCCTTGTGAGGCTGGGTAACCAGGTTTGTGGGTTTCTCATTGCCGCTGTAGTGGCTGATTGATTTGTTAAGAAATACCTGAGTGTTCTTTTGTAACGTTCGTTTTAGGAAGGCAAAGCCTTTCCATCTCCAGACAGCAGCTTTGTTGTGAATGTGGGGAGACCACAGAGCTGTAACACCCTGCACATGTCGGCAGGGCCGTCTGGGCTTCTTGGCATTACTAATGATGGTAATGATCCCACTTGGTGCAGGCAGACCCTCCCTGCAGCTGGTGTCCTTTCTGCATAGGGATGAGGTCATGCGGGGTGGGGGAGGAGGTGGAGCTGGAGAGGATGAGAGAAGAGAAGGGGAAGTTGTCCCTGTCTGCATTCTTGGTGGAAAATGGAAACATGTTTGCCACATGCTTGCTTTGTTAATTGTTTTAAGGAAGGGGAATTAAAAAACGGGGATAGTGAGGGATTGTAGGAAGGTGACAGCTTAGTTTTTCTCCCAAGGCTGCACAGCTGTCAGTATTCACAAAAACTACCCAGGAATCCTCTAGGACACTGACAACCCTGTAAGTCCAGTCTCCCAGATATCTGAAACCACTCAGAGCAGGAAATGCCAGCTGTTTAGATGCCGGTGACTACTGTAAAGTTGTAGATCATGATTCTAAGCAGTCTACTCCTTGTTCCACTTCAAGTGTGCTTAAACCTGGGACGTTCGGAATTCTCTTTCCTTGACTGTGAAGTTAAAGGTATCGGATCGTGCTTCATCTTTATCAAAGTTGTCAGTGAAAACCGATTTTCTTTAAACACCCTTTCTGTGGTTCGCTAGTAGTCCAGCTGGTGCATCATAGTCTCGTTTCTAGAGCTTGCATACTTCGTACTTGTTGACCTGTGATGCCCTGTAAGTTCTCAGCTTGGCGCTATTTTCGTAGTAAGTAGTTGTTGGAAAATGTGCAGGGAGAGTGGGCTTAGGAAAAAATGGGAAACATTGCAGCCTGTGCAGGATCAGACAATCAGCCACTTGCCCATCTCTCTTCTGGGCCAACCATGGCCAACTGGACGATGACACTAAGGCTTTGCAGAAACCTTTGGAGTGCCTTCCATGGAAAGCAGGTCTGCCTCATCTGGGCTCCCCACACAGGGAGGGGTGAGTGTGTGGGGAGCCAGTTTACCTATTTTCCACATTGTTAATAGATGCAGCAAATGAGCATCATTTCTTAGTGGAGGGGGGCACCACACCCCTAAATGCTAGAGAAAGGGGCTGTTGTTAAGTAATCCTCCACAGTACTGTCTTGGCTTGATTTTTCAGTATATACTGTAAATAATACTGTCCCAGAGTTGCAAAGGTCCAAAACCTTGTCCCCAAATTTGTAGGCACTGAAATCTGACAGCCTTTGTTGTGGGTTTTTTGTTGTTGCGTTCTTTTCTTGTCGGTTGAATGGGAATAATCTTTTCTCTGCCTACCTCCTAGGATCAGGTTAGGATTAAATCCTACTAAGGAAGTACAAGAACTGTGGGTGGTAAGGCGTCACTGGGAGTAAAACGTTCTGAATTTGTCAGAGGTGATTAGACAGCATTTATAGTGCTGTTGCTAAGCCATCTCTACCCCTTCTCCACCTTTAATCCCAGCACTTAGGAGGCAGAGCCAGGAAGATCTCGGTAAACTCAAGGCCAGCCTGGTCTACACAGTGAGACCCTGTTTCAAATCAAAAACAACGCCCCCCCCCCAAAAAAAAACCGTAATGGAAACTCCCCCTCCCTCTGTGTAAAGCTTTAACAACATGAATTCAAATTTAGTATGTTGAAATATCTAAGTTACCAGGCATGCCTTGAAAACTACCCTTATCTTTAGTAACCTCTGAAAACAGCAAGTTTTAGAGAACGACAGACTGAAAGATTGAGTGGTCACAAACAAAACACTGGTCGTGTGCATGTAAACGCTGGCCCCCTAGTTTGTGCCTCTCTAAACAGTGATTCAACTGCAGGTGTCCACCAGGAGACAGTTCTGTCCCGGGGGACGGTGCACTCCAATGGAAGAACGGGGCCGTGCCTCCACCGTGCCCTGCTGCGACCTACAAATCTCCCACCTCCCAGGATTTAGGCATCCTTGTTTTCTAGGGACAGAGTGTTCGGTGGCTTTGCTTTGGGGTCTTCTCCGCTCTTCCCAGAAGGCATTTGTAAAGAAGTAAAATGATAGAATGGGTACACGATGACAGAGCAGGGTTTGGTTTCCATTTTGTGCATAGAGGTAGATCTACTACATAATGCCCCACTAACGAACGCTGGGCCATAGTTTAAGAGAATGAAGGAGACAAGTTAATAGTAAAAGAATGTCTGGAGACGAAGTGGAGTTGGATATATGGATCAACTAGCCACATCCAGTTTACTTTTGTTTGCTTTGTCTTTTCTTTCTTAGCCTGTCTCACAAATGTAAGATCCCGGCCCCAGTAACCTAAGTTCGTAGCTCATAGAACAGGACAGTCTAGACCACACCACACACCTTCCGTTGTCTGTTTACCTTGAAACTGAGCTATGACAGTAACTGATTCAGCTCTTTAGTCCCAGAGCCCTCCTCCTTTCGTCCCTTATGGGCGAGTCATGGGCTCAGGAGCAGTCCTGTGGCAGCTGCCTTCAGCATTTGTTCAAGGTGGGTGGGGGAAGAGAAAGAAGCAAGAGCAGAGCCAGCTCTTCCCTGCAGCTGTAGCTAACCAGAGCAAGCTGCAGACACAGACGGCTCACTCCGTTTCAGTCAGTGGCCACCCTGAAGCCGTATGTGTGGGTGCAAAGTTACTGTGACACATTCCTCGTGGGGTGGGAGGGAAGAAGCTGTGCATGGTGCTGGAGATGCCAGATGGTTCTTAAACCACTTTTGGAGGCTGTCACTTAGAGAGGGAAAACAAAACACAAATCAGGAATCCTTCCTTCTGGCCACCTCAGCTGCAGGAAACAGCAGGTGCAGGTACTGTGGCCCTGCCCATGGACAAGCCTGCATTCCAATATTGTTTAGCTCTGGGTTTTTCTCCTACTTAAATTTACTGTAAGCTTCCTAAATTGCATTTTATTCTTTAAAGGAAATCTGTTGTGCAGAATTGTATAAAGCTTGACATGATGGCCCAGAGTCGGCTAATTGTTTAAATATGGGCTTAGACAATTGTTGAAAAGTACTTTTGTTTGTATCATGGAATGAAAGTTACCACATACACAATAGTCTATTTTCAAACCTAAATTGATTTCATCTAAAAGGGATTAACAGAACATCACAAAAAAAAGAATATTAATTTTGTAGGGGTTTATGTGGTATATATGTGTTTATGTATGTAGAGAGGGTATACATGCACATGTGTGTGCATGTGGGTGGAGGCAAGAGGTCAACATCTTGTGTCTCCTTAGTTGAATTCCACCTTATTTTATGAGACAGGATCCGTCCCTGACCCTGAAGTTCACTGATTGAGCTAAACTGGCTGCCAGTGAGCTCCAGGGAGTCATTTATCCCCCTGACCCCCCAGTGCCTCAGGAGCTAGGATTACAGACCTACACCACAGCACCTGGGGTTTTTTGTGGGTTCTGGGGACCAAAACTCAAGTCCTCATGTTTGCATGGCAAGGACTTTACTGATCAAGTCATCTCTTTGGCCCAGACATTAATTCTTTATGCCAGAACCAAAGTTGATGTCTAAATTCAGCTGGAATTTAGAGCTGGGGAGCTTTGCCTCTGGCCTCACTGGCTGTCTTGCTTTGTTTCATCTTTCCCTTCCGCTAAAGTATCAAAATGTCATATTTTAGGAGGGACCTTTCCTTTTACTAATTTATTTTTCCCTCATTCCTAAAATGTATGCAGTGCAGTAGGACAGAATTATTACTTGAGATACTCAGGGTATTTGCAGTTCAGAGTCATGGGTGATAGTAAAGAACAGAAATACATACTCTCTATCCCTTTATGCTGCTAGACATAATGGCAATTTAGCTCTGAACTTTTTGGTGTCTTAAGCCAAAAAGAAAATAATTTCTAAATCACCAGACTCATCTTGCAGAATACATTTATTAAGACCATTTGTCCATTTATCTACAAATACTTTTTAAGATTCATGTGACATGCTCAGTATGAAAATATATAACATTTTAAAGTTGATGTTAAATATGGTTCAATGCTAAAATGGGATAGTATCCTAATTATGATAAGATCTAAATTAAATCCTGGAACATTTTAGTGGTTTTCCTTTTTTAGCATATGTAAGTGGGGGGGGGGGGGTGGGTGTGTGGGTGTGTGCATGCTTGTGTGCATTGGTGTGTTTGCAGGTATACTTGTGTTATATGTGGAGATTCAAAGTTGACATCAGGTATCTTTTGCTCACTTTACACTCTGTATACTGAGACAACCTCTCCGTACCTGAACCCAGAGCTTACCAGTTTGGCTAGTTTAGGTAACTAACTGACTCCAGGGATCCCAGTCTCTGCCTCTCGAGCATTGCTGTTTCAGGTGGGCCACCACACCCATCCAGCGTTTATATAGTGCTAGTTATCCACACTCAGTCCTCACACTCACACTTCACCCGCTGTGCCATCTCCCGAGCCCTGAGTTGACTTTTTGAAGAAGTCTGTAAATGTCCTCAGATCTTATATGTTGCTTTTGAAACACAGAAGTAGTTCCTCAGATTGAGTCTTTACAGTCAGAATTTGATCAAAAGACAGCTTTGTAATTCCTTCTACGGAACCTGTCTTCACATGTTTTTCATAGCAAAGGCTCTGAACAGTTATCTTCCCACCCTCCATAGAGAAAATACAGATAACTGATATTGATTCATGTTCTTTTTTGTTTTTTTATGTGGTTTTTGTTTATTGGTTTGAGATATGGTCTCACAGTGTGGCCCAGACTGTCCTGAATATTACTATGTAGCCCAGGATGTCCTCAAACTAACAACAGTCCTTTTGCCTCAACCTCCCAAGTGTTAGGACAAGAATCATGTGATATAAAATTATTTTTAAATCACATGACTCATGTATTTATTATGAAGATAGGTTAGGGAGGTTAATGAAACTCTTTCCATAAATTAGAAATTTGAATGAATGATTTCTCTAGCATCTCAATTTTCCCACACTTTGTTGTAATTTTTTAAAAATTCATTTTGGTGCCTGAATATACATCTATACTAAACTGTTTTAGCAGTTTGAAGGAAAAATGGTTTATATTATATTCTGAAATAATTAGAATTCAAAAATGAATAATAAAAGCTAACAGCCCATATTCTCAAAGTATTTATAATACGTTAGACATTACTAGTATATAATTTAATGTAATGTGCCTTATTCGTATGCTTTTTGTTAAATTATATATACATTGTAGAATTATTTTACATATTGCTAATAATAAACACAAAATATATCAAACAAGAAGCACATATAAGGTACCATTTGTCCTTAAATAATAGGTAATATTACCATGAAATGTCTTTCATATCTTACAAGTTATTTAGAACACTAATGGGCATTGCTTGTGACCTGACCAAGGCATCATGAGATGTTCTTGTAATTGGTAGTCAAGTTCAGAACTTTTTTTGGCATGTATGTAAGATGCAACTGTGTTATGGTAATAGTAGTGTGTTCTATTGTGGTTGTGCGTGAGAAGACTTGCACAGTCCAAAAAAATAATAAAAGACTGATGTAGGGACAACAAGATGGCTCAGCAGGTAAAGGCACTTGCTGCCAAGTCAGAAGACCTCCCAGAACCCGAATGGTAGGAGGAGAGAGTAACTGTGAAAGTTGTGCTCTAACCACCACACATGTACCATGGCATGCACATACACACTACCTAAGTGAAATTTTAATTTTTTAAAAGACAGATTTAGAGCAACACCCTTCCTAGTAAGTGGTGTGTTTATGAGGTGACTTTTGGTCAGGGTCTTTGTAGTGATGGCAGTTGTGTGTTGGATACGATTCCTATAGAACTCCACCCCACTGGAGGTGAGTCTCACGCGCTATCTACTGTTTCTGTGCCTGTAGTAACTAAAGTGACTCTACTAAAGGCTTGTCTGTCTTCTTGGGCTCCAAATAGAAATGTGGGCTGTTAGAGGAAAGTGAGTCTGAATCTTGAATGTATAAAGCCTACATCAGATTATTAACAGTGAAAATCCTTGACTGAATTAATGCTATGTTTTTCTAACCAATATTTTATATTATGTTAAAATTTTACAAAGGCAAAATGGCAGGGACCTAGTCCCACAAATTCGTACCTGATCTTGTTCTTTAGATATATGAAGATCCTAAACCTTTTTTTTTGCTTTTTTCTGGTTCTACTCAAATACAAAGAAACTAAGTTAGGCACTAGCCAAGGGTAGGAAGGCTGAGATTTGAAAAAAACTGTAATATATAATCTCCCTCAGTTGAAAGTTAGTTCAATTCTGAGAGCAATGCTAAAAGTATACCACCCCGCATGTGGTTACCCATCAGTATTGCTTGTTTTAGTCCATTTTGTGCTCCTAACAGAATACTACAGACTCTGTGTGTGTGTGTGTCCGTGTGTGTGTGTGTGTCCGTGGGCACACACATGCATATTTTAAACATACTTGCAGAGCCCAGCACATGGAAACCAGAGGAGGGTGTTGGGTGTCCTCCTTTGTAACTCTACATTATTCAGTTGAGGGAGAGAAAGGTTCTTTCTGAACCTAGAGCTAATAAGTTTTGGCTAGGCTGGCAGCCAGCAAGTCACAGCAATTTCCCTATCTCTGTCCCCATGCAGCACAGGGTTTACAGGTGTGCCCAAGACCACACCCAGCCTGCCACATGGGTTTTGGGATCCAAACTCAGGTCAAAGTTTGCCAAAAGCACAAGCTTTGAAGGACACATTCAGACCATAGTATTCCTCACTTGCATTCTCTCCTGGAACGGGGTATTCCTGCTTTGATGATGCTCTGCTTCCTGGACCTTACATATGTCTTGGACCCTACATATTGCATCAGTTAGTCTGTGCTTGTAAGTCATTGTATAATCTGCCCTAGGGAGCCTGCTAGCCCAACAATGGCTTGAAAAGACAGCTTCTGAGAGCTTTGCCAGTAAGTTACTCTGGCTTACAGCACAGTACATTTTTTTTCTCTCACAGTTCCAGAGGCCAGAAATTTGAGGTCAGAGTGTCAGCCAGGCTGTCCCTCCACCAGAGGCTCTAGGGTGCATGCTTCCTTGAATTTCATAGCTCCTAGTGGTTGCCAGCAGTCCCTGGTGCTCCTTAGTTGTGACAATGTAGCTCTGCACTCAGTCTGCCTTTGCATTGACAGTTCATTCACTGTGTGTCTGTGTGACAAGTTCCCTTATCTTATAAAGACACAAGTCACTGGATTGGGGCCCACATAATCCAGTATTATTTTAACTAAATCACATCCACCATGATCCTATTTCCAAATAAAGTCACATTCACAGATCCCAGACAACCTGATACTTGAGTATTCTAGTAAATCTAGTCTCAAGCAAAGCATTTGTACTTCCATCCATTTGGGGTATTGAGTGTTTCTTTTCACTGTTGATGTCTTTCTTACCTGAAAAGCTTTCCAAAGCCACAGAAACCCTAACTAATCAATTTTGTGGTCACTGCCATAGCACTTGCTGAGCATGTTACATTTTATAAACTTGCCCGCAGGTCCAGATTTTTGTTCTCTGGCATTCATATGCAACTTCCTACTAGAATCAAAGTAAATTGCATCCAAGTGTTTCCAACCGTTGATTCTGGCCCACACTTAATTTCTCAAATCCTATACTTTGTTCTATACATCTGGATGTTAGGCTTACATCAGTATGTGCCACATTCTCCCCAGAGCTACATTATCTCAGATTCTCTCTACCACTTAGCCTCCAAGGATGGTAAAGACTGGCCAGGAATCAGACACCTGGATACTTTCAAGGTCATGCTTAGTGATATTTTGAATTCTTCCTTAACTAAAGTTGTGATCAAAGAGGGCTTCAAATCAAATGTTACCAACTAACTCAAGTACCACATTCATCCCAGATATGACTTCTTTGACTTGCACAATGACCATTTTAAAAGAAAACTAATTCTGTGCTAATAATAGCAAATTCACAAAGAAATCCAAATATCTGGCTTTTCCTGAAACTAGAAGGTCAACAATATGGGAGCCATATTTCTTCATTGGCTGGAACTGCAGAAAAGCCATTTAGTCAGACAGCCAGATATTCTTGCCTGTGTGTGGCCCCTGTTCACATGTCCCACCTGGGCCAGGACTTGGCGTTCAGCTGAATGTTCTTATTGATGTAGCATACTTAGGGGCGTGGTGGGGGTCACATTAAACATACTCAAGCAATCGAAGGGAAGACCACTGGTTTCTTCCTCTCTGCTTTACACTGCCTTTGGCGATTTCCACCAGACCTTCCATCCCAACAATGAAATGCACAGTTTCAGTCACACTGCCTGGATTCCAGAGCTTTGCTCCCTTTCTCTGTAACACTTCTGCTGTTACAGGAACTGAATTGTTCAAATATGAGAGGCAATGTCTAATTTAGCCTCATGAGACTCTGTTAAGCTTGGTTTCACTGTTATAGCACAAACCATTCCAAAAATTACCAATGTTGTTTTCTGGCCAGTTTCAGCCAGTCTTGCCTCTGTTGTCCTTTCTTGTTTCCATGCTCTATCCTTTACCCCTTAGCCTATAGGATTTTGACCTCAAGCTAGAGCTATCTTTATAGAAATTCCGTGCCTCAGATTCTTACCAACATCCTTGTGGTCTTGCCACTCAAGAATGTCTCTGATCAGCCCAGCCCTGATTCAGAGTCTCCTTAATCTTGTCCTGTTCTGTTCATTCCTGTAGTACCCAAAGGTTTTCAGTAGAGGTCTTTATCTCAAGCACTGACCTCAGCATCCCACATAATGCCTCTCTAGCTCTCCCCAGAATCCTTAGCATCCTCAAACACTTCTTTGGCTCTGCATTACCCTCTGTAACATTGGCATAGTCAGTCCAGCCAGCCCATAGACAATCATGTTCACTGTATCACCTACATGACCACATGCTCTGCTTGGGACTTCATAGGACATACTCAAAACCATGGACAAGTGATTTAATTGGTAAAAGAAGTAGTAATTGAGTGGTTCAGGGCTGTAGATTGTTGGTGTAAGCTGTGGAGCTTGTCAGAGAAGCTCAGGAGCAGGTAAAGCCAACATTTGGCTGTATCATCTTCACATGTGCCCCTGCAGCAGACTGGATAGCTCTACAGACTCTTCACTGGTCCTCCAGTGTGCATAATCTGCTGATAGCATACCAGGTAGGAGGAAGATGTTTCTTTAAGGAAAGATGACTTAGCTGTAGATGCAGGCTCTTCCAGTCTTGTCCAGTCAGTTTCGGATACTCATGACCTCATGAAGGAAAGGGCCAATAAAAGCTCAGACCTTTCAGACTATGGAACTGGCTTTGAAATTAGAATGGACAGAGTAGCTGCAGTTTCTCCAAATTTTGAAATATTACATGTTCATTGCTAACACTAAAATGTGTCCTGTGTTCTGTATCTTGTTAAAATTCTCATGTCCTTGTAAGACTTGCTGGCCTGCAAGCAAGGAACGTGTTATTGGTTATCTGTTACCAGTTAGTTCATCTGGTTGAAATCCAAGGCTTTGGGATCAGGCCCCCCAAGAGACAGTTGGCTTCATACACAGCAACCCCTGCCTGCCCCACTGTCTCATAAATGAGTGTACTTGTTGGGGAGTCATAGGTATGAGCATGGCTCAACATAGCTTATCCTTTCTATTCAAGTCATTCTGATATTATTCTTTTCATGGGGTCTCTGGCCTTATCCTTGTTTAAAATTACCAATAGCAAGCATGGTGCAGAGCCAACTATTCCACATTCCTCAAATATCCTGATGACCTTTCACCTACCTGACCATCTTCTGAGTCTTTATGAACATTGTGAAAACTCTGATTTAAGAAAACGTAGTTCTCCGTGCTGGCTCCAAAGTGCAATGCTAAGGGAGTATATTCTCTCACTCATGTCTCAAAGTACAGATAACATGTATTTATACCTCCTTTTTGCAAAGAAATTGGCTGAGGAAGTTGCTAGACTTCCTTTAGGGTCTGATTGGCAAAGTAGAACTACTTTCCGTATGTTGTCAGACCTAAGAGTCTGTGCCGTTCCCCAGTGTGCCCAGCTGCCTCTCCCACGGCACGGAGCAGGACACTGAGCAGAACCGGAGATTGCAGAAACTCTGATAAGACCCTGCTTAGGGGGTGAAGCTGCCCGGGTCCAGATGCTTATATGGGCACTGCTTTAAGTGGTAATTCTTTGAAAGGAAAAATGAGGTCACCTCTGCAAGTAGGCGGAGACAATTTGCCAAATAGTCATGTGTGTCAGACAGACGTTTGTTCTCAGATGTTTCTGCAGACTCCTCGTTATCGACCTCCTCTCGGTCCTGACAACCTGGGGTTTGGAGTAGGCATACCCCAAACCCCAAACTGCTCAGCGTTGGTTCCTCTGGCCTTAGTTCAATACAGATTCCCAAAACAGGTTGAGAAGTCTCCCTCTATATCTTTTCTCCTGAGTTCCCGAGCACCTTGCCACCATCTCCGTTCACTGTTGTCCCGGTCAGACTCAGAAGCCCTGGCAGTAAAGTTACAAAGGCTTTTCAGTGGAAGGCAGAGCTGTGCAAGGCCTTCCTTAGTGCACGAAGTTAGGAGCATGCCTTTCTCTTGAGTCTCTGTGTCATCTGAAGCAGAGAGGATGAACCCCAGGATCCTGTGCAAGCTTAGGGGAGCTGTACCACTGAGGTACATCCAGTCCTTCCCTGTTTTGGAGAATGAGCTTGACTATGTGGCTCAGCCTGGCCTTGAACTGGTGATCTCCCTGCCTCAGCCTTCCGAGGGCTGAAATTGCAGGCACACCCTAACATTCCAAGGATTCTCTGAAGTTAAAGTGTGGTCGTTAAGTCATGTATTTATGACTCAGGGAATCCTGTTCTTCCTGCCTTCTGACCTAGCTCATACTTGAGTGCCATGTTTAGCTGTGACCGCAGTAAGGCATTTGGTACAAATTCATGGAGGGCCCTTAGCAACATTCCTGTGATTTTCTTTTGAGATTCTGCAGAGAGATAGGAAGTGAAGGCTGCTTTAGGGAAATTTCTGTGTTACCTAGCCAGCTCTGCACAGTATGGCCTGAAGCTCCACTTCACTGCTCACACCGTGAAAGACACCTGGGAGTGAACAGCCTCATTAGACAATCCAGGTTTGTTCAGTCACCTAGCTTCAGGGAAGCTATCATTTTAAAATGCAAGGCCTCTTTTAATTTCCTCTTAAAGAGATTTCAAAATCGCCACCCCATGAAGCTGTAACAGAACAAGATCTTCCCTTTAACATGATTTTTGAGGGAGTGAAAAGTACTTCTCTGGTACCCAGACTTCCTTTTATCCTCTTCTCTCTGATCCATCAATTCTTACATCTGCTTCTTTGCTTTTGGACTTTCAGGGCAGAACTTTTTTCACACCTGATATGTGAATAACACTGTGCTAGACTCTGGGAAGATGAAGACAAAGGTTTTGTCCTCTGAAGATGGGGGGTGTAGTTCAGAGGTCACAGATTCAAACAGCTGTAAGAGCTAGAGTTCTGGGAGTGAGCAAGAAGGAAGTGGGCCCCAAGCAGAGGAGAGCTTGGGACCTTTGTTACAGCGGCAAGCTCAGTCACATCCAAAGAGCTCAGTGCTGCCCCAACAGTGTCAGGGCTTCCGGTTTGCCAAAACAAATCAGAAACCCAGATTCTGTGTGTGTTCCACCTCCTGATTCTGGAGGGAGGGTGTCCTAGCAGCTAATTCCAATTCTTCAAATACATTGTGTGGACCCAGCAAAACATGGATATGGGCTGAATTCAGCCAATGAGCCTCCAGCTTGCAAAGTATGTTTTGTTGAGTGAGGTAAATCACACATGTATGAAATCATTCATTTCAAACGCAGCCCACATGACTAAGAGCCTCAATGTGTGGATAGGAGGTTTCCAGTGGGGGAGTTCAGAGAAAGAAGGAGGGCCAAGGCGAGGGTCATGTGCTCCAGCCACGTGTGACCTCAGCCGCGCCCAGCCTGGTAATGGTGTATCCCTCAGGATGGAATTGGAAATGCATCGCAAAGGACACTGAGCTGTGCTAAATGTTTCTAGTTCTGATCCTACCATTTGGCGCCCACTCATCTTTGCTTCTTACCTACACATTACTTGTTGACTCTAAAGCCAGCTTCCCTAGAGTTCCACTTGTACCACCTGTGTACACCTCACCTGCTGTTTCCTCTCTATCTCTTATCTCCCCAACATAATTTGTTTCCTTTATAGAAAGTATAAAGTTGGCACCGCTCTTAGGAGAACAGTAATCTTGACCCAATCATGAAGAGTTGGAATGTATTATTACTGTGTATTTGAATGATTGCCCTGTTAATGGTAGGATAGTCGTTATAATCTTAGGCATCGTCCACGTGTCATCTGAATAGCGTGTTGCTCAGGTTCAAAGTGTGAGGATTTTGCTTTCTCAGAGTAAATTCCTCTTTTCTTTCCAAAAAGAAACTCTAACCAAAATTAGAGCCTTTTAAGCTTCTGCCCCACACTGAACAATTAGCAACCATTATTCAGATCAGGATATCTACCTCTCCAGAGTCATCATTTTTAAGAATCACTTTAATTGGGTGACTTGGTTTCTCGTTTTTTGTTTTGTTTTTTTGTTTTTTTTTTTTTTAAGCAGTAATCTGTTTTATTTATTTGATACCAAGGTTTGCAAGGTTAGGAGAAAAGAAGTTGCTAGCATAAAAATTCACCAAAAGTCTGGCCGTGAGGCAGAGTAGAAAACTAATTTTGAAAACACTACATTTGAAATGGACCATTTCAAAGAGATGGACTGGTGTGTTCTGTTATTTGAGAATAGGTGTAAGTCTAACCAAATGTGGAAATCATGCCACGAGTCCCCACAGAGCTTAGGCGTAGGTACGGCCAGTACTGAGTGTTCACACTTAAGGGTGAAAAAATTGCTTCTCAATTCTCCCAAGCCTCCACTTACTTAAGCATCTAGAAGCAGCAGTGGAGGAGGCATTGTTTTGTTTTGGTTTGGTTTCATTGTGTCTGTTCCCTGAGATCCCAGGAACAATGGAGATTTGGAAAGTGAGTCTGAGGTCTGCTCTCCAAACCTTCAAGGGCTCTTTCCTTTTAAGGCTGCTAAGCTGTCTTCTGGGAATGCATTTGGGGTTTAATGGATTGGGAAGGAGGAGGATGTATCAAAGTAAACATTTCATGAGTTTCTGCTTTGCAGTTTAACTGACTAAACAGACAGAAACCTCTGAGTATTTCCTGTGTATCTTAAAGGACCAATTTGTCACCAACTCCCGGCTTCCACTGGCTTTTTCCAGCTTCCCTTCCCGGCAACCTCACACACAGCACATGCTGCTGCTGCTCTTGCTCCTTTTTTTTTAAACTTTGAAAACGCTCCTCAGGTGTGGGACTGATGTGTGCTTGCCAGCACCATGCTGGATTAAATGTGCTGGGGCTTGTTGACTCCGTTTATGGCAGAGCTGGTTTTCATTCTTTAAGTTTTAATAAATACAACCCAGTATTCGAATCAGAGAACTCACTTAAGGCCCTCTTAATTCTCCGTGGGCTAGAAGGGCCTGGAATGAGCAAGGGAGACACTGATCAAAGACTTGGAAAATGCTTCCAGTCCAAATGGTGCTTATGATTTCCATTTGCTGCTTCTCTTCAGCGTCACAGTCATTGAGGGCAGGCTGGCAAGTCATACTCATGCATAAGAATACTTCTAGTATGTTCCATGTTACCTTCTACCACATATGACTCATTTGACCAAAGAGCTAATTTTTGAAGAAATTCTGCTGAATTTTCACATAGTAAATAGTTTGGAAGTAAAAGGTTTGAATCAAAAACAATGAACCTAAATAAACAAACAAATATAATCCTGATACTGCCTGTGCAAAATATATCTACAAATATATGTTATGCACACACACAAGCCATGTGCATAGCAAAATCCAGTGTTATACATTATGTATTATAAAGCCCAGTGGGAAATGTTTTTAATGTGGGTCCAGTGACATTGAGGATGAGGAGAATGAGCGAATACACTATAGAGGCACATAGACAGTAATGTGGTGGAGACACACAGTTAGTGTGCGATTTTACTGGCAACCGGCTGTGGATGCTGCCTTAGTGCTGTTCAGATTATGACCTGATGCTGTGTGTGTCAGCATCAAAGATGCAGATTTTTCAGGACCATCCATTACCTACTGAATCTGAATCTTGGGTGGGAATGCCTCACCCATCAGCATGAGTCAGTCTATTAAACTGCTGGGGTTTGCCCCTATACCTTGAAAATGAATACTCAGAACTCTTCTAGAAATGATTCTAAGGCATACTTTAACCACCATAGAGAGTATGAGGAACACACATGGCTTTTACTATTAAAGAAATTCTTGTCTCTTTTTCCTTGCCTATTTCACCATAGCTGAATCCTAACTAGGGCTTCTGATAGCTAGGGGCCGGCAGAGCTATCATGATTTTCTGTGGTAGATATAAAGAACTCAAAATGGTCTTCTACAGCTTTTTGGACCCAGTCACTCATTTATAAAATCACTTACAGAAAACTTAGTATGTTTCAAGTAGCAATTACATGGGTTTTTTTTTCTCCCTCCAGGGGTTTTAGTTGCAAAAAATTCCTATAGCACTAAAGTGTCATGTTTATATGGGCAATCATTTGCCATGTGGTGAGCTTAAAAACAGACTAAATAAATGTTTTGGTGATGTCGAGGGTAGTGGTGATTAAAGGAAGAATAATGTGAAGGCTGTTTCTTAACCACCCAGGGTCCCTATGAAATTCTGAAATCCTGGGGTACAGTATAATGACTTTGATATGACTGTATTCATAAACCTTCGTATCTTATTTACTCCAAGGATATTCTTCAGAGGAACATCTGAAAATATGTGCCCCACACGGATTTCTTGTTCAGGTGCACTTTGTGTGGTGTCTGATTAACCCTCGAAGGACCACTGAGATGCAGTCACAGAGAATACAAGACCTTTGCAACCAGAGTTCTGCCTACATTTCCAGATCGCATCTATGAAAAGGGAAAATTTTCTATGTTCGCAATTTGACCCAAACTAGGGGATCCTTATTCAAACAGAATGAACTGGGCCATTGCTCCCTCTTCTCAGCCCTTCTCAGCAATTCTACTCAGTAACTTTACCAAGTTACCACGGGCTTGTTGCTTTTCTGTTGCTGTGCTAAAGCTTGGTGCCCAAAGGCAGCTTAAGGAAGAGAGGTTCTATTCGTGCTTCTAGTTCCAGAGAGCTAAGAGCCCAGTGTAGTGGGGAGGCATGGCAGCAAGCAACAGGTACAGCATAGTAGCCAGAGCAGGAAGCTGAGCACTCACGTCTTCAAAGCGCAGTCATGAAGGAAATGGTGCTAGCCTTTAGTCCTCACAAGGCCCCTCCTCCGAACCCTTCCTAAAAACACCGTCAGCTGGGGACCAGGTTTTCAGATGCCCCAGAGTCAGTCAAACCACACACCCTCCACTGACCTGGAATCTTTGTCTGTTGTCGTCCTGTGTTATCTTCACTTCTGGGTAGTCAGTAAAACAACAAAAGCAAAACATGTAGGCACTGTGCGTGCTGGTGTGTGCCTGCTGTCCCATTTCTCTGGAGCCTGAGCCACGAGGATCCATGGGCCCAAGGACTGACTAGGAGAGTCACCTGCTAACATCCGGAAGATGCCAGATAGAGATGTGGTCACTCAGGGAGCTGCCTTTCTGTTCTATACCCACTTAATGTTAGCAAGTACACACATGGCTCTGGCTGGTTGGGTATCATGGACTTACAGTTTTTTCTCTCGAGGCAGAAAAAAACGAATGTATTATGTTAAAGTTTAAGTTAACATTGCTTTGAATCTAGATTAATTTCTTTTCTTCTTCACTTTCTGAGGAAGGAGCATAGTATTTTGTGGCAGTCTGGATGTTTACCGTGATGGGGCTGAGTGATTAATGTTTTTCTGAAAAGGCTCAGTTGTGAGAATGGAACGGAATGAATTTCTTCTAAAAGGGTCACTTGTGGATCTCTTACAGACAAACTATCTTTTAAAGGCCATGATTCAGATAAGCCAGCTATGAAGAAGGACGTGCAATTAACTATTCAGCATGAGAACACCTATCGTGTACTTGGCTGCAGGGCACTTGTTACCTGTTTGGAACTTCAAATGACATGCTCACAACAGGCTGTGGGTGCCTAGAACAATAGCAAAGATAAACAAGACTGTGCCCTTCTTTGAAAGCACTCCAGCACAGAGAACACTTTCGAGTTCTGTGGATTAAAAATCTAAAGACACTTTTTTGTGAATTCAGAGGTATCAGTCCTAGCAAAGTTCAACTTGTTCTCACCCTCCTCCAGCAGGTGGCACTATGAAATAGAGGGATATGGTAGATCAAGGACCAGTTTGTGCTCCACAAACCCAGTCCTAACATTAGCAAGTATCTGCAGGATTTTGACCATATATTAGTTGCTCACTTGAAAGTCCCCTTAAAAGGCCAGTGCCTCCACATTTTTGTTCAGTTTAGTTTCTCGTCTTCTGTAGGGCGGCTGCTTCCTTTCAGATCGTCGGTGTTAGGTACTCACACCTACTCACAGCGGTTAGCAGAGTGCTCTTCGCGTTAGCGGAGTCAGTGATGTCCTTTAGACTAGTGCAGCTGGGTTTCTGCACTTGGCTGGCAGAATGGAGCCTTTCTTCCCCCTGAGGAGAAAGCCGCAGTTCCCCTGATCCAGGTGTAGGCCTTTTTACCCCTTCTGCTTGGAAAAGAACCTATGAACTTCTGGAATGAATTACCTTGTTTGTGCGACACTCTTACCCAAGCCAGCCATTTGCTGCCTCCTCTGGTCTGGACAAGCAGGTTGACAAAAGAAGGAAAGGGGATCGCCCGTTGTTTGTACCAGATCTTTCTTTTTAGAAAGACAGTTTACCCTTCTTCTGTGACTCTGTGTGTGTGTGTGTGTGTGTGTGTGTGTACACGCACGCACGCACACGCGCACACGCTCACGTTGACACAGCAACCACTTGGAACAGTGGCATAGTCAAAAGGCTAGTGGCTCCGTCAGGCTGCGGTCTCCTGGGGTACCAGACAAGTTTCTACTCCTAAGAACGTTCACCGCTGTCTCACAGACATTAATAGTTTCCTGGCACTGCCTCTCAGGAAATGTCGTCATGGTCTGGAGGAACCAATAAAAATACATCTAACCTGTTTTGACAGATCTTGTTTCTGCTAGAGATTTCGAATTGTGGGGTGGGGGATAGAATGGAGAGCTAGCCCACTTAGAAAAGCCTAATCAGAAATAGCAGGTTCACTCTAAGAGAGCGAGGAACAACTGCACTGGGCCGCCTGGGAGAGCACACATCATGCCGCCCAGCTCGTTTTGACAAACTGATAAGGCAGTTTGTGTCTGCTCTACACGGGTAGGGTGAGCCTGCTCTCCCCTGCTCTCACGCACTCTCTCCCCTCCCCTGTCACCATTAAAGCACACTTCTTAACTCTTGACCCTCAAACAGAACACCCATGCATTAAAATTAACAGCATTGGTTATCCATTTGGTTATGGGTACACACTTGACCATAGGTCTGTAGACGAGAGGCCATGATTTGGGTAATTATTACCAAATGGCTAGTACTAAATCCTCCGGGCTCACCTTGGTTATCGCAGAGCCTGAGTCTGAATCTCATTAATGTGAGAAACATTGGCTGTTGCCTGTAGACTAATCACTGGGGTTCCATTTGGGGAGGGAGTTGGTTTCTCCCTTGAAAGTTTTGGGGACCCTGTACCACCATAAGACTAAAAAAGTGAAGAATTCAGAGTAAAACTGATAGAAACAGCAGCGGTAGCTCTGATCTCTTCTCACTGAAAGTACCCTTTGTCATGCCAGTGCTGGGTTTGCACACTCTGCTCTTTCTTGACTAGAGTTTAAATACCACTGCCTTACTTCCCTGGTCAGTCTCGTACACCACAAAATGAACTGAGATATTAACTTCAAGGAATGCATTCCTCTTCAGCACCATCAGTGCCTGCATATGAATGGAGGCTTTAGCTCAGGGCTGTTGTGTCTCTCCATTTGGTTTTCCTTTTTAAACTCCTATATAGTCCCTTCTTCTGTTTGTTTCCCAGGATGGGAAGAACTTGTATCACCGTTCTCCTATAATAATGTATCCTTATTTTCCATCCTTGCCAAAGAGTACAAGATCTTCCATGTCAAGGAACCTGTGACAGTTCAACTACAGAAAAGATCATCTTGCTAAGTAACTGTTTCCATCTCTTAAGAAAAACAAACTAAAGGGGGAAATGTCTGTTTGGTGCCAGAGTTTCAGAGGCCTCAGCCCAGGGGCAGCTGGCTCCATTGCCTTTTGTGAGGCAGAAGCATCATGGCGAAAGGCATGTGGTAGATCAGAGCTGCTCATGTCTTGGCAGCCAGAAATCACAGAAACGGCACCCCCCAGTGACTAACTTCCTCCAGTGGGCCCATCTGCCAGTAGTTCATTCATGAATTGACTAGTGGATTAGTCCGCTGATGAATGGAGATACACCTTTAATGACCTAGTAACTTCTCAAAAGTCCCCTCAGCTGACAGCCTTAACACATAAGCTTTCAAGGTACATTTTCAGATTCAAATTGCAAGAAACTCCCTAGGCTGCTTACTGTAACTTGTCACTGAAAACTGAACCAGAATGTGTGAACATTAAGGGGAAATAATGATGCTAGAACATGTTTGAATAGCACTTCCAAAAGGGTTTTCAGGTCCATTTAATTTACATATCTTAAGTCACAATAGAGGCAAAATATAGGTAATGTTTATGCTCAAAACTGGAAATTACCGTGTTTCTTCTATCTGCCTACTACTCATTAAGAACCTTCCATGGAACAAGAGAGAACTGCTGGGCCTAGAGTTGCAGGTATGCAGTCCAGCTATTCGGAAGACTACGCAGGAAGACAGCAAGGCCTCCTGGCCAACTTGAGAGACACTGCCTCAAAATCAAAAGGAGGCTTATCAGGTAAAGGCACCTGCCACCAAGCCTGCCGACCTGAGCATGAGACGTGAACCCACATAGTGGACAGAGAGGACAGTTTTTCTCTGATCTCCACACACCTTCTGTGGCATGCATAGGGGCACACACACACACACACACACACACACACACACACACAAATAAACAAAAATGTAACTTACAACATTTTAAATAGAAAATAAAAGAAGCTTGGGATGAAGGTCACTGGCAGAATACTATATGACCTGTGACTGCTTTGGTGCAGTGAGAACAAAGTTGAACTGCAGAGGTTGAACCATTCACCATCAAGTATCTTACAGTTAACTTTTACCCCATTTGCTGGATTGGGACAACAAAATGAAGCCAATGTGTACATTTAAATACAAATGGGGTAACTTCTGTCTGTAGCTCCCTGATATTGGGGTCAAGGAGATTTGGGGAGCAAGGGTAGAGGGGCACTTACGGGTTTAATTTAAGAAAAGGGAAATCTGGAGCACTTTTTCCTTCAGATTTTCAACTGAAAACTGAATAAGAGAGGGAATTGTGTAAGTACCGTCATTTGGGGCATTTTATCAGCCTTTCTCAACGGGCCAGAAAATTCCAATGCTAAGTACCCAACTGGTGGTCTTGCTCCTGTGATAACCAGGGCTCACGTTCCAGCAAAGAACAGGATGCATGACGGTCCTCAAGACTTCCCATTTGATTTTCTGTGGGTCTTGGCACAAGAAGACTTTATTAAGAACCTTCCTCCTTTCTAAAGCCTGTGTCCTTTTCCTACTAAAACCCTGGAGTCCAACATTCATTAACTAGCTTTCTCCACTGTGATTGCACACCAGTGTTCTCACACATGGAGGACCTAATGGTTTTCCTGTTTCCATTCTGGGGGACATTTGCACACTGGTGCTCCATCTACTCTTTCAGTCTTGCATGCATAAAAGCAAAGCATCTTCCACAGTTAACTGCAGTAAAGGTTTGTAGAGGCTTTTTCTCCCCTTCCTTTCCCTCCTCCACAACTGGAAAATATGAGGCAGATCCTGTTTACGTATGTGTAACCTCCAAAGTAGCTGATACGCTGTTGTCATTAGAGAATCAGAGCTGTTTTCCCAGCAGCAGAGTGCAGAGCTCTAAATCTGAAAGCCCCCCTGGGCCCTGCAGGCAGACCCGAGGCCTGTGCAGCTTTCCCAGGGCTGCTCCAGACTGGCAAAGGTTGCTTCCGAGTCTCCTCAGTGCACTCTAGGGATGACAAGATCTGAGCTGTGGCTTTATTAAAAATTGAGACCATCTTCTTTTTGCATTAAATATTCTTTAAAATCTCTTTTCCAGAGGACTTTTCCACTCTAAAATGTAAACTAAATGCGTATGTATACCTTCCACTATTTGTTCTATGAATCTCTTATCACAGTCCAGAAATCCTTTTACAAAGTCTTTCTATAGCCAATATGTTTTGCAAGTTGTTTAAAAAAGAAAAAAAAACTTTCTCCCTTTAAAACAAGTGTAAACTGTACTTTGAAAAGTATATTTATATGGTTTTTTGAAGTTTAGTTTCTAGTTTTTTTTTAAAATCTTGTTTGCTATGCCAAATAATTTTATTTTTCTTTTATAAAATGACTTTTTTATAAAGCTTTGTTTATAACCTCTGTATCTTTCATGATTTATTTCATTGGTTTTTTATTGGTTTCTCTTTGTTTAGTTTGCCTTGGGGACAAGCCCAGATTCCCCTAACAGGGATAATAGTTGATAGAAACCATTGAAACCAGAAATGGACAGCCTGAAGCACTCCCTAGCCAGCTTTTGCTAGAAGAGGCAACATTAATGCAACATGGTTACTTAACAAATAGCAGACTTCCAGTAAACTGGGGTGCGTGTGTGTGCGTGTCCCATGCCCATATATACATACATATGTGTGGAAACTAGAGGTCCATGTCGGGTATCTTCCTTGATCTCTACACACTTGGTCTTTTGAGACAGGGTCTCTCACTGAACCTGGCACTCAGTGATTGGCTAGACATGCTGCCCAGGGAGCTTTGAGGATCCACCTGCCTTTCCGCATTGCTAGGATTACAGAGGATGCCACCATGCCCTCTCCACTTCCCCCTGTCTCAGGTCCTCTTGCTTGGACAGCAGGACCTTTACTGACTGAACCATCCCCACAGACCAAAGGTTTTCTTTTTAGTTCTGGGGATTGTATTTAGTACTTTGAAAGGTTTTCTTTCTTTAGAAGCCTTATTATACTTCTTCCTGATAGTTAAGTACTAAAGAGGACATAAGTTAGAGCCCCTTATAAATTGAGGAACCTGAAAGGTGACAGAATTCTAAAGTTGTCTGACCACTGTAGGGATAGGAAGATAAAAGATTTGACAACATCTTTAAGAATGCTGGCCAGCACTGCCAGGCGGTGGTGGTGCACACCTTTAATCCCAGCACTGTGGAGGCAGAGGCAGGCGGATCTTTGTGAGTTCGAGGCCAGCCTGGTCTACAGAGCAAGATCTAGGAAAGGCGCAAAGCTACACAGAGAAACCCTGTCTCGAAAAACCAAAAAAATAAAATAAAATAAAAAGAATGCTGGCCAGCAATTCTTGAGTTGTTGAAACCATAAGTCTGGGAGAGAAAACTTAAAGAGATACATTTGAATACTGAATAGCACTGGTTCTTCTGTCTCCTGCTAGTTATTTTGTGTTTAATTTAATAAACTATTTAGTTATAGTTTAGGACTGGCTCAGAGGGGAGTGGCACTTAGGGATAGAGGTACTTGGGAGCAGGCCTGAGAACCAGAATTCAATTTCCAGGCCCCACCAGCTGGCCAAGAGAACCCACTCCTCTGACTCCTCTGACCTCCACACATGTGCTATGACGTGCATGCACCTACACACACACACACACTCACACACACACACACACACACACACACACACGCACACGCTCATACGTACACGCACACACACATATGCGTGCGTGTGTGTGTGTGTGTGTGTGTGTGTGTGTGTGTGTGTGTGTGCGTGATTTAATATTTGGAGAGGGGGTCCATGTCCTGCTCTTCTTGTGTGATAACCCAGAGATTTCCATCTACCTGTGTCCTGTCCACCCCCACTGAGATGGCAGACTCTGACTTACTCTAGCATAGCCTTTCCTATGGGCAAGGCACATAGGATGAAGCCAGACTTGCTCATTAACCTGTACTTACTTGCAGAGCCAGTTACTTTGATAGTGTTTTTTTCTTCTTCTCAATATATGTAATTGGCAGGGAGAACGGAGAGGACTGAATGGCCTTGCAGTGTGCACGGATATTACGTCATCCTGTCCAGGGGCTACTTACTCATTCTGTGCTCCTGCTCCTGGCTTATCAGAGTTTTTCCTTTGACTTCCTACTCCTGCACTTCTCTGTTTGCTTTAGTCTTACCTCCTTATTACACATGAATTGAGTGAAGCAATGTCTAGAATATTAAATGTTACTAGGAAACAATCACATAATGTGATAGTAACTGGTCTATAAAGATAATTTATAGATTTAGAGAATTTCAAACTAGTGGGAACAGAAACAGGGACCTGTTAGTGCCTGACTTGGGCTAATCAGCTCTGCCTACCATAAAGGAGAGTGTCTGAACTTAAGCTTCTTGTGCTGATGCTCTTGACTGAGGATTCTGGAGGGCTGAACTGGAGCTCAGAAATCTTCATTTCTAATCAGCTCTCCAGGCACTTCCGAGTTGGAGGCCTGCAGACCTCATTTTGAAGGCAGAGTGCTATGTCACCTCTTAGATCCCTCCTGTATAAAACTCTATGATCCTAGACTTCTTTCAACCACACGGCTTTGTGCAGAGTCAATGCGTCCTGGAAGTGCACTGTTTCATCAGCTTTATGAATAACTAGGGAGAATATCTGTTAGTTATCCTGCCTGGAAAACACTAAAACTGTAACCAGTCATTTTGATCAGAGTTAAATGCCTGGTTGTATCACTGCTGAGCAAAATTCTGTTTGCTTTGACTTCACTATGTGTTTCTCTACCTCTGTACATGAGATTTCCCTGTACCGATTTCTCGGGTGCTTTGTATCTTTCTTAAAAAAGATGTAATGCCAAAGCAGAAAGTCATGTGCCCCTGTCCCTTTTTAATATATACATGCCAACATTAGCATCTACTGAGGACATCGGATAAGCAGTCTAATGTCAATTTTGTGCTATGCTGTATTTCTCTTCCATTATAGAATATTATCTAATTTGTGGGGCTGCAGTAGTCATCCACTTGCTTTTGACATGCTTTCGAGGTTTCTTCCACCCACTGACTGTCAGTCTTCTGAGTTATTTTTTTCTAGATACTTGTACTTCGTCCTATTTTTGCCAGACTGAACTCCATGTACTTCACTATCCATTTTTATAATCTCCATGGACCCACTAATACTGTTTGGCCTCACGTCTGTCTCTCCTACCAGCTCCACATTTAGCGTCATCCGAGGTACTTATTAATATAATGTTTACTCACATTTCCATGCCATTAATAAAGCGATTTAGTAAGACCTTTCATACATGCTGGGCACAGCTAGGCTAGTCAGTGTTTCACACCTTATTACAGATCCTTGCCCGTCACAATATCCAATATGGTTAAGGATACAACACTAACAAAGGTTACATTTCAAATTAGAATTTATATAGGAATGCCTCTTCCCAGAAGATACTTTAATGTTCCACCTGAGAAATAAAAACCCATTTAGTTGGGCCTTTGAGTCCAAGACTGGTCAGGGTACACTTACATAAGCTTGTTTGCAGATTCTCATTAGGTCTCCCAAGGTCGCAGACAGCTGTGTTTTGAATTTGTATCCTCTGAAAGAATAGGTGCTTGGATAGCTCTTTCTTGGCAACAAGACCTTAGAAAAATAAGAAATTCACATGTGTTGGTACGTTCTGAGTACACAGCACACACCCTAAGTTAGTTCCCAGGCAATGATGCATGGTATTTTTAGAAAAAAAAAATCTTCTTTTTTTTTTTTTTTTTTTGGTAATCTTTGAAACAGAAATGTTTACACCTCACTTGAATCTCTTAGGTCAACAACCAGATGCAAAAATAGCTGTCAACAAGCAGGGGTTTAATGGTACATGGCTGGATGCAGCCTCCCAGGAGCCTATAGTGTAGAGCTAGTTCAAGGAAATAGCTTTTGAGATATGGGGAGTTTACACAAATGAAGAAAAAATAACATTAAAGGTAGAGGAAGCCGGGAGACAGTGGCACACGCCTTTAATCCCAGCACTGGGGAGGCACAGCCAGGCAGATCTCTGTGAGTTTGATGTGAGTTTGAGGCCAGCCTGGTCTACAGAGTGAGATCCAGGACAGGCACCAAAACTACACAGAGAAACCCTGTCTCGAAAAGCAAAAAAAAAAAAAGGTAAAGGAATTGCAAGGTAGGCTTTATTTCCAAGACGATACCTTAGAATGTGAATAACACAGTAACATTAATTCATGAAAAATTACAACTGGGATTAGGAACACCCAGTTTCTTTTACTTAGACTCTAAAATAGAATGCCAATTGTATGATGGTCTACTAAAAGGATATTGCTTTTACCAACAGTATTAAGTTATTCTGTCTAATATAGAATTGAGTGTTTTTTTAAGATGCTATGTTTTATATGCTGATTTAATAACCACCTTATCTCAACATTTTTGGATACAAACATAATATTAGGGGTGTAAATACTTAGTCTCACTCCCCAACTAAAAAAAGAAGAAAGGATATTACTTCTCAGTCTCCAAATATATTGGAAAATAATGGGTCTAATTGAAATGTGATTCCCACTGTGATCTTGATGTAATCTTTAATATCAACCTATGTGTAAACAACTGTTGATTAATCCAGAGCAAATATAGCAACTTTATCTAAATTTTTCTCTGGTTTGGGTCTAAGAACAGTGACTAGTATTGTTGTGGAATCTTACTTTAACTAGGCAAAGATGTGTTACATTTGTTTATGATGCAAAATACTACTTTAACTGTGTAAACGTGTGTTATATTTGTTTAATGAAGTAAGAATGTGTTGTGTTTGTTTCACTTTGGCTGCCTAAGGCACCTGATTGGTCTAATAAAAAACTGAACAGCCAATAGCTAGCCAGGAGAGGAATGGGGGGGGGGCAGCTAGTGGGCAGAGAGAGTAAATAGGGGAACTCTAGGTTCAAGAAGGAGGAGGAGAGTCAAAGGGCGAAGAGAGGGAGATGCCCAGGGCCAGCCAGCGAGGCAGCTGCCAGACAGACAGACATGGAGTAGGACATACAGAAAGAAAGAAAGGTTAAAAGCCCTGAGGCAAAACGTAGATGAAGAGAAACATGTCAAATTAATTAATGAGAGCTAGTGGGACAAGCATAAGCTAAGGCCAAGCATTCATAACTAATATTAAGTCTCCGTGTCATGTTTTGGGAGCTGGTTGGTGGCCCAAAAGAAAGCCCCCTACAGGGTACACAGTGGATGTTTTAACTTCTATTGCTACACAACAGACCATTCTAAAGTGTAATGACTTAAAGACAACAACAGGTTATCATTTACTGATTAGAATCAGCTAAACGGCTCCTCACCCTCCCTTGTGCCAAGCTATGGCATTTGGATGAGATTTCAATTAAGGCTATAACATACAGAATGACCCCTGTCATCTAAGGTCTCTCTTCCTTATTCCTCAGCCATCAACAGACTAGAGCAGATTTTTTTACAGCATGGTGACTGACTTCAGAGAGGCCAGAATCAGAAGTTCCCAGACCTTCAATGCTTAAACCCAAAAGCTATAAAAAGAATTTTTTTTTTTTTTTTTTTTGCTATCCATTGGTCAAAGCCATCACAAATCCACCCTACATTCATGAAGAAATAGTCTCATCCCTTCACCCGTCACGATGACTTAAAAAGGTCTTAATTTATCATAGTTACTTAGTAAATTTTTACTGGGTGGTCATATGAAGATTGCTTTTGAAATTTTTTGTGTCCTTTGTTAAATTGAAATGATATTTATTATCATTTTGTAGAACAATTTACTTTGTACCTTATGGACAAGCAAGAGACATTTTATCATGTCAGCAGAATAGTAGATGTTTGATCTTTGGATTATTGCTAGATCTATATCACTTTTACTAATGAAAACTCCATCTAAATTTATGAAATAAGATCCTTCTTTTTTTTTTTTCTTTACTGTGAGGTTCCATGGTTTTACATGAGATTATCTGAATTCCCAAAACATTAGAAATACTTTTTAATGAAAATAAGACCATGAAGAACCCTAAATTTTCAGGTAGGGGGTTACTGCCAATTTATCATTACTATACATTATTATTCTCATAACCTATGGCTCAGCGGGAAATGGTGCTTGTTGCCAAGCCTGGCCTGAGTTCAATCCCTGGAACCCACAAGGTAGAAGAAGAGAACTGACTCCACAGAGTTGCCCTTTGACCTCTGCATGTGTGCCATGGCATGTGCACACCCATACCATCTGTGTAGATGATGTGGAGGGTTCTTTCTTTTTATTAAAGTACAATCAACTCACAGAGTGTGGAGGCTCACACCTGTGGAAAGAAAGAAAAGAAGGAAGGGAAGGAGGAATAAGGAAAGAACAGTAGTCAACAAAAAGGGAAGGGGATACCAGGCATGGTGGCACAAGCCTTTAATCCCGGCATTTGGGAGGCAGAGGCAGGAGGATCTTTGTGAGTTCAAGGACAGCCTTGTCTTCTACATGCTGAGTTGTGGGACAGCCAAGACTACAGAGAGAAACTCTGTCTGAAAGGGTGGGTGCCATTTATTGCCCATTTTCTATTGTTACTCCAGAATACCTGAGACTTAAAAAGAACAGGTGTTCATTTTGGCTCCTGACTGTAAAGACTGCAGATTCCAAGGCTGTGCAGCCAGGTCAGATGAGGACCTCATGCTGCGTCAGCTCGTGCAGGCAAGCAGGAGAGAGAAAATGAGAACAGTGCAAGACTCTTGCAGTAGTTATTAATCCATCCATGTGAGGAAAGACTTTAATCCATTTATAAAGGCTTTCCCCCATAGTCCAAATACCCTTCCCTCATTCCCATCCAGACGCTGAGGAATTAGAGTTCCAATGCATGCACTAAAACCATGGCACATGGACAAAACAATCTATATCAAAGGTTCCCTCAGAAAAGAGTGGCTTGGGGGAGATAGATCAAGAATTTACAATGTGAGAAATTAAGCTCACCACAAAAGTAGCTAACTGTCCCAACTCTGCGTCTTTACAGGCCCCATTAACTCTTATCCCTGCTGAAGTATGCTAGCTATTGTTTTTTAAGCTCGCATATGCTGGCTTAGGGGGCAGAGATGGGTGGGAAAGTGTTGCGCTGACTTTCCCTGAGTCCTTTTATAGAGGGTTTCTCAAACTTTACTGACCATGAAAATCAAGCAAGGAATGGCAGTGTGCTGATGCCTTAGTCATCATGGGCATTGCCAGTTACATAGTGGGAGATTTTTATGGTTTGGATCTGAAATGGACCCTGACTGGGTCAAAGACTAGGTTGCCAGCTTCTTAGCTTTTGAGAAATGATTGGATCATGAGTGCTGACCTCAGGGCATTAGTCTGTAGTTGGATTCATAAGTTGATGACCTTACCGGGGGTGGTAGAAATGAGTAGGCAGGGCCTCTTTGGAGGAAGTGAGTCCTAGTGGGGCATGCCTTGGAAGAGGGAATTTTTGCCCCTGATACCTCTCTCCTTCTCTCGCTCTACTTCCTGGCGGTCTCTCAATAAGCAGCTCCACTGTGCTCTTCAGACATAATGCTCTGCGTCACTCAGGCCACAGAAATGTGGCCAAGTGGTTATGAATTGAAACCTCTGGAACAGTGCACCAAAAGAAATCTTTCTGCCTGTAAGTGGTTTTTTTTTTTTTTCTTTTTCTTAAGTGTCTTGTCACAGAGACAAAAGTGACTAACACAGAGGTGAAGCCCAAGATCAGAATTTAATACCCTGGATGATGGAGACGTAGTCGATTTATGATCCGAATTCTGAGGAATCCAGCCTCGATCTCCAAACAGTCCAGAAAGGCTGGCAGTGAGGAGAACTGTAGAGTTGGGTTTTTGTCCTGGCCTCCTGTTAGCATAGGGAAGTTGAGGTGGCAGGAAGCAGTAGGTAAATTAATTAGAGAATTCAAATGTATGTAATTCCTTGGCCAGTAAGAGGTTATGGTGTTTGTGTTGTTTTGTGGTGCTGGAGCCAGAATCCGGGGCCTCACTTGTTAGACAGGCATGTGGCCTCTGTGTCTGTCACCCCCCAGCCTCCAGGACTTCCTTACTGGCATTGGAGCCGGAAGGCTTATTCCAGTCCGGACTGTCTCACCAACCAGTTATCACCCAGATAAGACATACACAGACCTTTCTTGCCTGGTCCTGTTTGGGGATAGATGAGTATGCTTGGCTTATGATTACTAAAACAATTCCTTTGAAATCAGCTCATACCACCCCACTAAATGATTATTTGGAGTAAATATAGTTGGTTTACAGTTGTGATTTTAAAAGATAGAGAAGCCACATATTTTCCAGCCTTCCTTAATTTATTCAAGTAACATTTATTGAAGATTTTGAATGAGGAAGGCTTGTTCTAGGACACTATTTCTCCATTAGTCTTGGTGGCCAACGCCTCAGCTGTTGCTCTTTAGTTTTAGAAAAGATTCCACTATGGTTCATAATCCTCTCTGCAGATGGAGCGTCACCTGAGCTACCTGAGAGCATCACTCGTCTTAGTGATTTCAAGAGATAAAAGTTTTTTCCCCACTTGATGCTTTTTTTCTGTTGCTGTCAGCAGTATAGCAGGACAGTAGCAGTTAATGTGACTCAGAGGCCACATGCTTGCCTAACAAGTGAGGTCCGAATTCTAGCTCCAGCACCACAAAACAACACAAACCCACCATAGCCCTCTTAGTGGCCAAGAAATCACATAAATTTGAATTATTTAATTAACGGCTTTCGTATAGAATGAGTTCTCTATGTCATGTTTACTGCTATTCCGAAGACCACCTAGTGTTCAGTTTCTATTCTTGAAAGCCTAGCCGCATTCTTCAAAAACGTGCTATCACAGTCTCGGGGAGGTTTTAATAATGTTACTTTCTCAGCGATAGACTCTTAGCAGAATCAGGTAGCATGAGGGTTACAGCTTCCTTTGTTTGTATCTGAGATCTTGTGGCTTAGCCTCCTTAAAGCCTATATGCTGTGGGCTTTGACTTTTATTAGAGTGACAATCACAGAAAGTTTTCCAGGAAGTGAGTCTTTTATGTACATTAATATAAGTAAATCATAGAATGGTCACAGGGAAAGTTAATGTGTCTTACTGTATTACATTGTGTCTATTATTTTTATAATTAAATCTTTTCTTAGTTGTTTTAAGACAGAGTTTCTCTACATGTGCGTGCACTGTTGACATTTTTGTGCTCGGTGAGACTTAGTTACAGGGCTATTCTGTGTTGTAGCATGTTCAGCAAGATACCAGCCTAGTCTGGTGAAGGTCATTTTGCTGGCTCTAAGTGTCTCCAGACACTGCTAAATGACCTGAAACAGAGTCAACCCTTGCTGAGAAACACTTGTTTGGGAGTGTGAGCAATAGCGTACTTAAACATTAGGCTGCCTGACTAACTAGACCAGTTTCTTAGGACAGGTCTTCCCCATCGTCCAGTCAGTGCTCTTAAGGTTCTGAAAGTGCTCATAGACACTGTTAGGAGCATAGAATCTTTGCACTGGAATTACAAAGTGTGAGCACCTCTTGGCTCTCCCTTCTGTTATTTAAAACAGACCAAGAATACTGTTAAACTGAAGAGTCATATGAAGTGTGCTGTATAGGATTCACAGGATGGAATCTGCTCCTTAGCATATGGACCTAAAATATGCATGTGAAAAAGTAAATACTACAAACTCATAACTCAGAGGCAAGAATTTACAAATAGGGTATAGCAAAAACTTACACAAACTTCTTTATGCGACTGGAGGGTAATAACCATGTGTTTTATTATTATGGATGAGAAAATTTTTTTCTCATTCTACCTCGAAGTTTAAGGCTGGTGATTAGTAGATGGCTTTTCCATCCATCAGTGAGAAGTGATTCGCTTCCAGGACTCTCATAGAGAAGATGGCACATGGCATGTGAATGAGCCAGCTTTCAGGCCATAAACAGCAGGCTGGCATTCCTGATTCTGGTCAAAAGAATGCCACTCTGAGAAAGACATGCACGGGGCAGCCAGATTTGGCTCAGACTCAAGGTCCAATCAATTTTCTTTCAGGAACCTTTATAGACACCACACAAACCCACCCATTTTTATACCCTGACTTAAATTTATTGTTACAAGTTTCTGTTTCTGTGAGGTCCATAAATGTCACAAAATCTGCTTGTCAGCATGGTAGTCAGTGTTAGCCTTGTTGATTTAAGGAACCGCCATGGTTGAAGAGATCTAATTCACCCCTCAGGCTTTATTTTGTGAGAATGACCTATTGTACATTCCACAATCTGTAGAATTAGCTTGCCTGTGGTTTTGAAAGAATAAATTGAGAACTCCTGCTTTTGTGGTTTTAGTTAATGTTTGGAAAAGTTCAAGTTTAATCTGGTAATTTGGAATGTATACATTTGACTGACTGGCTATATTTATGAAATTATAATTCTTTAGCAGCAGTTTCAAACTCTAAAAAGTTATGTGTGGGTTTTATTGTTCAGGGTCAGGCATGTTGGCAGTCAGTACCTGACAGTGTCAAAGAAAGAATTTTTATACAACCCCTCAGGATATTTAACATAAGACTCCCCAGAATAGTTGACATAAGAATTAACCAAGTAGTTTTTCTTTATCTCAGCCATGCTTAAGTGATTGAATCTGTAGCTACCTTTTTCTCCCTTAAACCTTGACCAACTAGTTTAAATAAGCAGTTCTTACTTTATATTTTCTTAAAGTATATTGCCTGGAAAAGAGCTTCAGCACCTCCTGGGAGCTTGTTAAAAATAATTCCAGGCCTCAACCCCAGGTCTACTGAATCATTGTTGCTGTGGTATAGGTGTAGGTATAGGGTATGGCTCAGTATTAGAATACTTGCCAACCATGTGCAGGGTCCCAGGTTCAATTCCAACCATGGATGAAGGAGAGGCAAACAAACACAGAAATCTATGCTCTAATAAACTCACCAGGTTAATCCCATGCACACTAAGATTTGAGAGACATTTGTGTATATTGTCATAGTCATTGGGATATAACTTCCTGTTGACCCTAATTCTGTCGGAAGGACCTGGGTTTTCTAAGAAGTAAAGATTGTTTAGTTAGAAGCATACTCTGTCTCTTTTGGGGAGATGAGTCATTAGCTAAAGTGCCTGGCACACAAGCATGAGGACCTGAGTTCAGACCCCAGCACCCAAAGAAAAACCAGCCTCTGTGACACATGCCCAATTCCAGCCCTGGAGAGGGGGGGGGGACTAGAGGATCTCTGCACCTCATTGGCTAGCCACCCTGACCAAATTGATGATCCCTGAGTTCATTGAGAGGCCCTGTATCTAACAGTCAGACATCAAGGAAGACATCAAATATGGACCTCTAGCTGCCACATGCATGTGTTTAGAAGTACACGCATATATGAACACATACCACAGGCACACACAATAAGAAGTCTACATTTTCTGACATATTAAAAAAAAATGCTGGAGTTGTCAAGCTTAGCTGAGTTGGAACTGAATTACTGAGACTTGGTTAAGGCTGAGCTCTTTTGTGTGACTTCTTCCTGTCATACAACAATGCAGTGTTCCTACCAAAACTGCAAGGTGTCTGCTTCTCTCAGGCCAACAAAAAGAGCTCAGTTCTAAAAGAAATTGCTGCCCCATTGGATTCACCTCATCTGCTACATGGATAGGCTTCTAGCCTGGTTAACTGGTTAACTGTACCCTGGTTAATAGAAACACCATGTTGTTACTTCATGGGCATGTATTCGTTTCAACCCCAGCCTTCTGAACGAGTCATTTCAGAACTTAGCTATAGGATATAGTGTTGGTTTGTTGTTTTTTTCATACTACCCTTTAAGAGAACATATATGTTCATAATCTGAGGTCAGCCATCATAGTTAATCTGTGCCTAAATATGAATTCTGATCAGGACTGCTTGTTCAGTTAGAGTGAATGAATAAAACCTTTCAAAGACTTGTTTGAAAGGAACAATCACTAAATACTGAAAGACATTATGTGAAGAACCTTTTAGTGGCCCTGTTTCTTCAGGGGACCTTTATAAACAGGAACTGTATATGTGTGTGTGTGTGTGTGTGTGTGTGTGTGTGTGTGTGTGTGTGTGT
>CABHPP010000105.1:17244-32755 GCA_902168425.1 Peromyscus attwateri | reverse complement strand
CACACACACACACACCACACCACACCACACACACACATACACCACAACACACACACCACACACACACATACACACACACCACAACACACACACATAACACACACACACACCACACACACCACATACACACACACACATACACACACACACACACAAACACACGCGCGCGCGCACGCACACGCACACACATCCCTACCTGCATGCATGTGCCCAAATAACATCTGCTTGTAAAAAATGAGTCATTCATTATCTTGTCACAGCATAGCTCAAAGGGCCAAGTGCACATTTGTGGATAGAGCGCACAGGGCCCCAGGACCAGGATGTCCGCAAGTCCTACAGATGGGGCTGGTTGGGGCTCTTTCCCAGCTCCAAAGGTCTGTTAGTAATCTGCACAGAACCAACAGCCCTTGGAGCACCAGCCTGGTCCCCCTGATCTACTAAGAACGGCCCCTCCTCCCTCTGGGCATGCTGAGGGCCACCACCTGAGTCTCCTCTAGTCTTCCCTTCCTGCTCCCACCATTGACCCTGGAACTCACTTTGTAGACCAGGCTGGCCTCGAACTCACAGAGATCCTCTCGCCTCTGCCTCCTGGGTGCTGGGATTATATGAGTGTGCCAGCACACCCAGCTTCAGATGTCTCTTCTGATGACACAGCCCTGTTAGATTTACCTTAGTCACCTCCTTAAAGGCCCTACCTCTAATTACAGAGATGACTGAGGACTCAGACTCAACACAAGTTATAGTATAGCACTTTGGGGGCCTAGGTCCATGCATAGCACCTCACTTCGTGGGAACTGGTGCTGCCTCCCAGATGCATCTTGGAAAAATACATTTAATTTTCTTGAACTTCCCAGGGCACAAAGGCCAGTGAGCTCTCTGTTGGCAGGTGTCTGTCATTGACCCTGTGTGTATACGGATGTCCTTGGCCAGGGCAGAAGAGGAGAGACTGTGTGGTAGAGATTTCTTTGAAGCTCCTTGTGTTAAAGTGACTGCTTTCTCCCTTTCCTGGATGAGTACATAGTCATGAACTTCCTAGGTCCAGAGGACAGCAGGAAACAGCAGAGCAACGGCATGGAAGGAAAAGCCTTTGTGCTCCGGTCCAGGTTGTCCTCGCTCCTTTTTGAGCCCAGCTGCCAAAAGGAGTCTGAGCTGCTTGTTGATGAGAGAAATGTGGCCCAGTTTGTTCCATCACCCAGGCCACAGTAGATAGGTGTGGATACTGGGACTTGGACCAACTAGCTCCACCCAGCTTACTGCAGCCTTGTATGGAAGCAGGTGAGGCCAGGAGGAGATTCTGGCCAAGCCCAACCCGAGTACAAGCTCAGTGATGGGACTGGGGTGTGGCTTTGTGGCAGAGCGATTGCCTAGAATGCCTAAGCTCCTGGGCTCCTTAACACAGTTTTTTTTTAAAATTTATTTATTTTTATTTTATGTGCATTGGTGTTCTGCCTGTATGCATGTCTGTGTGAGGGTGTCAGATCTTGTAGTTACAGACAGATGTTAGCTGCCATGTGGGTGCTGGGAATTGAACTCATGACCTCTGGAAGAGCAGTCAGTGCTCTTAACCGCTGAGCCATCTCTCCAGTCCCCAACACAGTTTTTTGTTTGTTTGTTTGTTTGTTTATTTGTTTGTTTGTTTGTTTGTTTTTCGAGACAGGGTTTCTCTGTGTAGCTTTGGCGCCTTTCCTGGAACTCGCTCTGTAGCCCAGGCTGGCCTTGAACTCACAGAGATCCGCCTGCCTCTGCCTCCCGAGTGCTGGGATTAAAGGCGTGTGCCACCACCGCCTGGCTCACAGTTTTAAATCTTTATTTATTTTTATTTCCTGTGCATTGGTGTTTTGCCTGCATGTAAGACGTGTGAGTGTGTCAGATCCCTTGGAACTGGAGTTACAGACAGTTGTGAGGTTGGGAACAGAACCTGGATCCTCTGGAAGAGAAGCCAGTGCTGTTAACTGCTGAGCCATCTCTCCAGCCCCCCCTTTTTTTCTCCACACAGCTTTAAACAGCAGTGAGAACATATCACAAGTGGAATATCCCTGTCCTAGTTAGCTCTAACTGTCCACCTGACACAGCCCAGAGTCACCCGAGAAGAGACTCGGTTGAGAGAGTGCCCAGATCAGATGGTCTGCTGGTGGGCGTGTCCGTTGTTAACTGACAGAGGGCCCACACTGAGTGGCACTACTCTCTGGGCAGGTCCTGAGAGGTATAAAGGCGCTAGCTAAGCATAGGTCTTCAAGTAAGCCAGCGACTGAGTTCCTCCATGATTTCTTTCTTTTTTCTGCATTTGGATTTTTGAGACAAGGTCTCACTATGTAGCCTTAGCTGGTCTGGAATTTGGTATGTAGACCGGGCTGGCCTCAAACTCACGGACATCTATCTACCTGCCTCTGCCTCTGGAGCTAGGATTAAAGATGTGCGTCACCATGTCCAGCTCCTCTGTGGTTTCCGCTTCGTTCCTGGTTTGTTCCCATCTTGGCTTCCCTCAGTGACGGACTCTAACCCGTAAGATGAACTGCTTTTGGTCAGTGTTTCATCTCAGCAGGAAATGAAACTAGAATAGTTCTCAAACCTAAAAATCCAAAATTGTTTGAAGCCTGACATGGTGCTATGAGAAAGAAATCCCAGGCCTGACCTCTTGCGATGAGTCAGTCAAAAAGCAGGCTTTCTAAAAATATGGTATGTAGAAAGTAGACATGAACCATAAATGAATTTCATTTTTAGGCTTGGGTCCTACCTCAAGATATTTTGTGTGTATGAAAAAAAAAAAAAAATCCAGAACCCAGGTGTGTCTGGATCTCAAGTGACAATGTGGCAGCTCCTATCAGGGTTATGTTAATCTTTCACTCTTGAAAAAATTTTAAATATGAAACAAAACAACAAAGCCAGGTGTGGTGGCGCACGCCTTTAATCCCAGCACTCGGGAGGCAGAGGCAGGTGGATCTCTGAGTTCGAAGCCAGCCTGGTCTGCAGAGCGAATTCCAGGACAGCCAGGGCTACACAGACAAAACTGGTCTAAAAACTCTCCACCCCATTTTTTTTTAATTGCGTTGGACAAACGGCACCGTCTTCTGAATGCAGCTGAGACTGCGCTGGTGGCAGGGATGGGTCAGGGTAGCATCCCAGGAGCCTGACCCCAGCTGCTGCAGCTCTCTGCTGCCGCCTAGTGCTGGTTCCGTGGCATTTCAGGAGAGCGCAGGACTGTGGGAGCCCCAGGTCCCCAGCATAGGATGAGCATGAGGTTTGTGCTGTGTGTCTCATTCACCCTGAACCCCAAATGCTATTTATTAGCATTTACTGCATCAGGGATCCAGTGGCAAGAGAACATAAGTCACTAGTAACCCCCGTGGCTTCTGGGAAAATTTTATTTTGGGGTCCCATCAACATCATATTAGAAATACTGAAGTTCAGGGATTATAGGAGCAAGGGGGGTCAAGATCATGATGGGGAAAACCACAGAGACAGCTGACCTGAGCTAGTGGGAGCTCATGGACTCTGGACAGACACTTGGGGAGCCTGCATGGAACCGAACTAGGCCTCTGAATGTGGGTGACAGCTGTGTGGCTTGATCTGTTTGTGGGGCCACTGGCAGTGGGACCAGGACTTATCCCAGGTACATGAACTGGCTTTTTAGAACCCATTCCCTATGGTGGGATGCCTTGCTCCGTCTTGATGCCGGGGGGACGGGCTTGGTCCTGCCCCAACTTCATATGCCAGCCTGTGTTGACTACCCAAGGGAGGCCAGGTACCCCTATGATGAATGGTGGGGTGTGTGTGAGGGGGGAGCAGGAGAAGGGAAGGGAGGGGGAACTGTGGCATGTAAAATGAAAAAAAATCTTAAATTAAAAAAAAGGTAAAAAAAAAATACTGAAGGTCAGCTGGACACGGCGGTGCACATCTGTTATCCCACCCAGCATTTGGCGGGTAAAGGCAGGAAAATTAGGAGTTCAAAGCTAGCCTTGGCTACATAGTGAGTTCTAGGCCAGCCTGGGCTATATGAGACTGTCTTTTAAAAAAAATACAGAAACATGCCAGGCAGTGGTGGTACACACCTTTAATCTCAACACTTGGGAAGCAGAGGCAGCCAGATTTCTGAGTTCGAGGCCAGTGTGGTCTACAGGACAGTCAGAGCTACACAGAGAAACCCTGTCTCAGGGGTGAGGAGGGAGTTGGGTGGGAGATAGGGAGCTGGAGAGGTGGCTTAGCAGATTAAGCACACTTGCAAAGGACCTGGGTTCAATTCCCAGCACCACATGGCAGTTCACTCTAGTTCCAGGCAATGCAGTGCCCTTTTCTGACCTCTACAGGCATCAAACATGCATGTTGCACATACATACAGGCAAAACACACTTAAAAATAAATAAATCTAATTTAAAAAATAAAGTAAATCTTAAAAAACAAACAAACAAACAAACAAAAACAGAACACTACCCACTACACTTCTACTAATTACCAAAGAACCACTTTCCAGTCTTACTATGTGCTGGCAACTGAGATAAATAATTTCCTAATTATCTCATGGGCATGATGGTGCGCACCATTAATCCCAGCACTTGAGAGACAGACGCAGGAGGATCTCTGAATTTTAGGTCAACCTGCTTACACACTGATTTCAGGCAAGACAGGGCTACATAGTGAGACTTTGTCTCAAGGATTTTTTTTCCCCTCAATCTGTCTTAATCTTTAAGAAAGCCTCAAGAGATGTTCATGCTCCACTTAACAATAAAATTTAGACTGGAAACCAGTTTAGGGCCTAAAAGACCACTTGCCAGCAGGGGGCAGACTTGGGCTTGGGAGACAAGTTATCCGCTAGACCGGTCTGTACCAGTTGTTCTCAGTGTGATCCTGGGAAGTTGATGGAAATGCAGATTCCCAGATCCCAACCCCAGTCTCACTGACCGCGAGTGCGTCCGTGTGGCCACCAATCATTGAGCGGCACTGATGAAATTCAAGATTGACACCCGGCACTCTCTGCCTTAGAGGCGGGAAGGTACTTGAGGCCCATGTCCCCTAATACTGAAGTGACTGTTGGGGGTTGGAGTGGCCTCTCTTCCTGCTGACTACAGTCCAGAATATAATGGGGGTGTTACCCTTTGTCCCTCCCAACCCCCACAGTCACCACCACCTGTCTACAACATAGCTAGGTACAGGTATCATCTGTGGGTTGTCAGCCCTCCATCACGGCAAGTGGAGTCCCTGGGCTGCGGTTGACCTGTGAGCACAGCTGAGTCGATGGTGAAGGAAGAGGAGGGATGGGAGTCAGAGGGAAGGTCTAACTTAAGTCAGGGGCTCCTGGAAGAGAGAATGGAGAGAGCACAGTGGAGAGTTTAGGGAAGAAGCCCCAGGCGGGGGAGGTGCTACAGACGGGAAGCCTTTAGGACCTTCCTATTAAGGATTATTCTAGGCAAACTGCCCCCCAGCCCCTCAACGGAGCATTGAGGTGACTTCCCTCCTTCCGGCTCAAGGATGGGCAGCCCTTTCTGCTTCTGGGACACTGCCTCTGGACTCTGTTTTCTGTTGGGCCATTGTGGGGTCTTGATTCCTGGGACTTTCCTGGTGAGTCATGTAGGAGACCAGGATGTGGTGAGGCCACACAGGACTCAGTTTGCAGATAGGTTCCTTGAGGGTACCGGAAGAGAGAAGAACGTGGTCTGATGGTTGATATCAATGTAGATTAAGTCCCTTAATTTGATGACCCATTTAATTTTGTACTTTTTGTGAGTCAGTTCAAAGCACTGCTGCTACCCTGTGACCTTCCAGGGTCTTCTCAGTTGGTGCCCGCATCCCTAACTCCACCTTCAGGCAAACCTCTGGGACAGCAATGGATCCTGGTCAAGGAGGCTGTCCTTCTCTGCCCCCCTGAGGGAGGGGATATGTGCATGCCTGTTGTCCCAGAAGCCCTCCCTAAATCCTAACCTGGCCCGGAGTTGTCTGATCAGCCCAGAGCCAGTAGCCGGGGATATAAAAGCACAGTTCTTTGTGTGGAAACTGATGGAGGACTGGCCCTGGAGGCCATTGGAAGGGTGGGCCCCGAGAGGCCCAGGGCCCAGGTTAAGGATGACCTAGATATGAGGAGGGAGCCTTTGTGGGACTTCTTTTGGGAAGTGTGGGTGGAAGTTCGGGGTTCTGGGTAGGTGGAGACTGCTTTCCTTAGGGTCCTGGGATCCACAGGCTGACGGGCAGGGGTGGGGATTCACAGTCCTGCAGATGGCCAGCAAGTACAACATGCAGAGGGGAGCCACCCACTGGACCTCAGTTGTGTCCAGGAGACTGACAGCATCAGGGCCTCAGTGGCAGGGATGGTGACCGAGAAAGACAGGGTGCATGAGAGGACTCAGGCTGTCACAACAGAATTTTCTCACGGTTCTGAAACAAGTCCAAGACGAAGGGGTGAGCAGGATTGCTTTCCTTCATGTCCTCAGCTTGACCAACAGCCTGCTGCCTTCTCCCTGAATCTTCCCGGAGTGTCTGTGCTAAGCTAATGTTAAACGACTCCACTGTACTGGATTTCAGCTCATGCCGATGACCTCGGTTTGCCTTAGTTATCTGTTCAAAGATCCTAGCCCCAAACAGTGGGTACCTAAGCCTTAGGTCTTTAGCTTATGTTTTTGGGGATTCAGTAATTTAACTCACAGCAGGGAAGAGATATCTATGTATGGCCAGGGAGACAAAATTGTACACACCCACATAACGGAAGAGATGGTGTCCAACAAATCGACAAATTGTGCATAATAGGCCGGAAAATAAGATTATATCTATATTGAAGAGTAAAATAATTTTTGAAGACTTCAAGTCTAGCTACCGGCAGGAAACGGCTGGATGGCGGGAATGCGGAGATTGGGTGGTGAGAGTTTAACGTGAGGAGATGAGGAAACAGCTCACGGGATTTTGTAGCCAGACGTTTGGTCTTCAAGGCCACAGGTTTCAATGTCACACCCAGAGAGAAAATTCCCAACAGAGTACCTTCCTGAAATTGAGCCCACAGAGGGTCAAATCGAGGAAAATCGATAGAGGGGAACAGAAAGAGCAGAGCCTCCTAGGGATAGAATTCATAGAGGAGTCTAAGAAAGGGCTCAGATTAAAACACCCAGATATATAATATAAAATACATAAATCTTAAAAATTAAAATGTATCCACTGACAACAGCAAACATTATTCTGGTACCTGCTACACACTGGGTCCTGTTTTAAGCACTTTACATTTTCCAGAGAACACTACCATGAAGGATGTTCAACTACAGAGTTGGCATTGGCATGCTCTATTTTTGGTCGTGAGCCTGGCCTTTAACAGCTGAGCCATCTCTCCAGCCCCATTGGCATGTTCTAAATTCTTCTTCTTTTTTTAATTTTATTATTATTTTGGTTTTCCATCCAGGGTTTCTCTGTGTAGCCCTGGCTGTCCTGGATCTCTCGTAAACCTGGCTGGCCTTGAACTCAGACATCTGCCTCATGAGTGCTAGGACTAAAGGCAGTCACTGCCACTGCCCAGCTTAGATTTTTTTTTTTTTTTTGGTTTTTCGAGACAGGGTTTCTCTGTGTAGCTTTGCACCTTTCCTGGAGCTCACTTGGTAGCCCAGGCTGGCCTCGAACTCACAGAGATCCACCTGACTCTGCCTCCCGAGTGCTGGGATTAAAGGCGTGCGCCACCAACGCCCGGCAGATTTTTTTTTATTTATGAAGACTTTAAGATTTTTTTGCCAGACGGTGCTGGTGTACACCTTTACTCCCAGCACTCTGGAGGCAGAGGCAGGTGGATCTCTGAGTTTGAGGCTAGCCTGTTCAACAGAGCGAGTTCCAGGACAGCCAGGGCTAATGAGTGAGGGTTCTTTGCCTGTGTGTATGTCTGTGCAGCATGTGTGTGCCTGGTGCCTGAAGAGGATTTTGGATCCCCTAGGACTGGAGTTATAGATGGTTGTGAGCTTCGATGTGGGTGCAGGGAATAGAACTCATGTCGTCTACAAGGTAAGCTCCATAGACCTTGGAGACATCTCTGTAGGCCCAGGTTCTAAGTTTTTTATCTTTATATTATTTAATGAAGTGCGTGGGGAAGAGTAGCCACTTCTACCTCAGTTGTGCTGTATGTCTCACCCTTCAGAAGACCAGGTAGGACCACGTGACTCATTCTGGCCGATAAGTAGAAGCAACTAGTGCAATTTCCAGGCTGCAGACTCAGCTGCCAATGCCATACCCTCCTGAACTCTAGCAAGATCACCAGTCCATAAGTGACATCAATGTTCCTGGGGCCATCGCGATGACTCAGCAGGTAAAGGCACTTGCGGCACAGTCCCAGGAACCAACATAAAGGCGGATGGAGAAAATCAAAACCTCCACATGCATGCTGAAGTACATGCATGCCCAAACACACACACATCAGACACACACACATACAAAAACAATCATAAATAAACAAAAGCAATAGCGTTCTCGTTCCTACGCAGAGACCCTGAGGAAGGAACTTTGTGTTGTGCCCAGGCTGGTCTAGAAGCTAAGAGTCACTGGAGACTCACTGGCCCTTTCTTTGTCTTTCTTTCATACCTTTCTTAGAGTCACATACATCCACATACATGTGCATATGCACACACACACACACACACACACATTTATCACAGTGCTGACGATTGAACCAAGGGGGCTCATGCCTTCTAGGCTCACATTCCACCCCTGAGCTGCATCCCCACCCATCACAACCCTCTTCAGGAAGGTAGTAGCAGAGCAAGGTTAAGGATAAAGATAACTCCCGTCAGCTGTCTGTCTGTCTGTCTGTCTCTCAGACAGTTACCTCAGAAGTTCTACTTGTTTTCTCATGGCTGCTTCTGGTTGGGAAATGTAGTGATTCACCTGGAAACAAACAACAGACCAACTAGGACCTGCCAGTGAGTGAAGAGGGAGAGGCACCTCTCAGTGTCCACGCTCCCAGTCTAGACACTGGCATTGGCTTGCTTTCTTTTATAGTTTTTGTTTGTTTGTTTTCCGAGACATGGTTTCTCTATATAACAGTCCTGTCTGTCCTGGAACTCGCTCTGTAGACCAGCCTGGCCTTGAACTCACAGAGATCCGCCTGCCTCTGCCTCCAGAGTGCTGGGATTAAAGGTGTGCGCCACCACCACCCGGCTCTTTTTATAGTTTTAAGGCAACATGTGTACATAACTAAAACAAAACAAACGTAAAAACAGGGCTGGGGAATTGGCTCAGTGGTTAAGGGCACTTGACGCTCTTGCAGAGATTGCCTGTTTGATTCCCAACACCCACACGGCAACTTCTGTAACTCCAGCCCCAGGAGATCCAGCACCGTCTCCTGACCTCCCTGGGCACCAGGTGTGTACATGGTGTATCTATAACAAGCAGGCGAAACACTCATAAAATACTAAAATAAATAAATCTAAAAGAAAAAGAGATTGAAAAGATAAATTAGTGGTGTAGCTGATACCACAGTAAAACTGAACGTTTCCCACTTCCCATCCCCCACAACAGAAATCACCTCTTTCTTTTCAACCTGGGCCGGCTTCTCAGAGCCAGTTTCCTGTCTGCCTCAGCTAGGGCTGCTCCTCTCTCCACAGTGCTTAGTGATAGTTTTTTGACTTCCTGTAGGCTCTGGCAGAAGTTGCCTGGTGACTTTTCCTCTGCTGCCCTGGTGTTCTGGAACATTCTTCTGTTTTCATAGCTTAGTTAGACAGCAGTCTACAATGGCCCAGTTCAAGTTCACCTTGTCGATGGACAGGTTCTCTGCTGAGACTCATAAGATGCCCATGCCACCCTTCCAGCCTGGATGCTGGGACAGCTGGGTACTTAGGCCAGATAAGGCTCTGTGTCCCACGAAGGGCCACCATAGCTTGGCCCAGGGCCTGATGAGTACTGATAAGCTTTAAGGATGAGAAATCATTTATTTATTTATTCACGTATCTATATGTATGTATATATGTGCATGCATGTATGTATGTATGCATATATATTAGCTGCTCCCTCCTGAGGCCCTGGGATTGAGACATAAGAGAATGAGTGGACCTATTTTCCCTGAGGCAGGAGCATAGCCTGGAATAGAGCCGAGGAGCAGGCCCAGGCTGCAGGCTGGGTAGAGCTGGGCTTGTGTGAAGGGTTCCTGGAGAATTCCCATCAGCAGTGATGGGCTCCAAGACTGATTTATGGAGAGCTCATTTTACGACTTGGACTTCAGGGTCCTGTGAGTGATTGCAATTTTCCACTTTTAACATTGCTTTGGAAGAGCTTTGTGGGGGCTATTTTTGGTTCTCTTGCAGTTTGAGGAAGCCAGTGGCAGGATACATTTTCTGACTGTAGCTCTAGGACAGATGGCAGAACATTCCCACTCCACTGCCCTATGACCTCAGGAGAGAGAGGTTGGCCCCCTCACTCCCACAGTCTTGTCTGTTCCTGATACTCCCCGGCCAGCCCGATGCGCACCCCTGACTTCCAAGGGTAGATGTGCTGAGCAGGGCACAGCAGAGAGGCGGAGCAGTGATTCTCCATCACTCACACAGGTCTATAAATGGATGCACATCACGTAAGCTAGGCCATGGGATTAACTCTTGTCCCTGGAGGTTTGGGGGGCTGGCGGATGTGAAGTGTGCAGGGTAGACTGCAGGCTGGAGATCCAGGCAGGAGAGGCCACTGAAGAATTCCTTCACCTCTAGGAGGCCTTGGCTTTCCACCCACACCATCAAAGGCAATCTCTTTCACTTAAAGTCAGTTCATTGCAGATGTCCATCATGTCTCCTACATACCATCATGGCAGTGTCTACTTGGATTAGCATTTGAATTATTATTGTTACTTTTTTGAGACAAGGTTCTCTGTGTAACAGTCCTAGCTGTCCTGGAACTTGCTTTGTAGATCAGGCTAGGCTCAGACTCACAGAGATCCCCCTGCCGCTGCCTCCGGAGTGCTGGGATTAAAGGCTGTGCCACCACACTCTATTATAATAGGGCTCTAAAGCCTGGCCTTGTAGGTACTTAGAACCAAATGTGTCAGTAAAGTATATGAAAAGTGACATCAATGTTCCTTCTTTTCTTTCTTTCTTAATTATATTAACTTTTTTTCCTTTTGTGACATTTATTTATTGTGTGTGTGGAGGGGCATGCAAGTGTGCAGGCCTGTGGGGGTCAGTTCTCTCCTTCTAGCATGTGAGTCACAGTAATGGAACTTGTCAGCTTCCTAGAAAGTGCCTCTACCCGCTGAGCCATCTTGCTAGCTCAAGACAGTCTTTTTTTTTTTAATTTTAAGAATTAAATTTATTCACTTTATATGTGAGTGTTTTGCTTGCACGTATGTATGCACACTACATGAATGTTTGGTGCCTGAGGAGGTCAGAAGTGGGTATGGGATCCCCTGGAACTGGAGTAACAGGTGTTTGTGAACCACCATATGAGCACTGGGAATTGAACTCCAGTCCTTGGTCATCTCTTCAGTCATACCTCTGGCTGCACCCACCAAGTAGGAGCGTGTCCTTAGAGAAGAGACTCACATTTATAGAGGGAAGGCCCTGCCAGAGGTGGTGTTCTGCAAGCCAAGGAGAGGAGCCTCAGGAGAGACTAGACCTGTCCACACCTTAATCTTGAACTTACAGTCTTCCAAACTGAGAACATTTGTTTGGTTAGCCATCCTGTCGGTGGCCGGTTGTTATAGCAGATACACCATTGTTGGAGACTGACCCAGGCCTGTTTGATTTAGGACTCTTGTGCTTTGAATTTCTGCTAGGAGTCTTGCAAGACAGGGTGTCCTTGGCTAACTGTAGGCTTGCAAAAACAGGACGGCCTTGGCCTAACTAAGAAGTGTACTTTTAGATATAGCCTTGAACAGTAATCGACCAGCTGCAGAGCCTTGGACCAAAGAGACCTCGCCTCCCCCCCCCCCCACCACTCTGACTTCTTCTGAAAATTTTCCACTCTCCTTTCTCTGCCCCCCTCCCTGCCTGAAGCCCTGTATATAAGCCTCAACCCCCCAGTCAATAAACGGAGCCTTGACGCGACTCAGACTGACCGTGTCTTTCTTATGCGCCTGGCTCCCTTTCTCTCTCTCCCCATTGGCTTTCAGGTGGTTCCTTCCTCGAGACCCTTGAATAACCTGACCTGCTGGACGGGTCACACCATTTCTTGGTGCTCCTGGTTCCCTAATTTCAAGCTTTTGCTGGGCATTCTTTCTCTTACCCATATTCAAAATGAAGCTGGATGTGGTGGTGCTTGCCTGTAATCCTAGCACTTAGGAGTTCAAGACCAGTCCCCGCTACATAGCAAGTTCAAGGTCAGCTTGGGCTACATGGGACAATTATTTTTGAAAAGATGAAGCAGAGGAGGCTCAATCTTCCCACAGACTGCTGAACTCTGCCCCACGCTGTGTGTAGCCTCATCTGTCTTGGTTTGTGTGCTCACAGGAAGTCTCTGCCACAGGGACAGCCAAAATGAGCCCAAGGGGTAATGAGCTCTGGGGTAAAGGTCACTGACAGGGCTTGGTTATTTAACAGTCCCTGCCACTGTTCCCAGGCCTGACAAAGGCAAATCACATTGGCCTGATGCCAGCCACCGGGAGTGTCTGTCTTTGGCTTTGGTTCTCTCCTCGGCAGGCAGCTGATGGGGACAGTCCTCGGGGCTGGGAAATGGTTCAGCAGGTAAAGCATCTGCCTCGCAGGCATTCATTCAGATTCCCAGCATCCATGAAAAAGTTGCGTGGGGGCATGCATCTGAGGGATCTGCAACCCTCGTGCTGGGAGGGCTTGGGTAAGCTGTTTGGGGAGCTCACTGGCCAGGTGGTCTAGCCAATTGATAAGCACCGGAGTTCAGTGACGAGAACCTATGGCAAAAGATAAGTGACAGCTGACGTGGAGCTCTGGTGTCCGCTTGAGCATGTATGTGTGTGGACAGTGCACACATACAAACCCACCCCCAAAGGCTTTGACTTCCAGCCCAAGGAGAGTGAGGACCTAGAGACTAGGGAGAAGTTGCTTGTTATGTAAATCCAGAAAGCTCTGGACGGACGGTAGGGGAAGTAAGACCAGGCAGGAAGAAGATGAGATACCACACGCACCGTGCTGTGCAAAACATGACTCAGAGTTGGCCCAGCAAGCGTGAGGAAGCTGTGGTTGGGAAGCTTTCTATTTTAAGAGCAGTTTTATTGACATACAGTTCACATCTGGAGTATACAGTGAAGAATTCTTGTTGTTTGGTTGTTTTTTTGTGTTTTGTTTTTTAAGACAGGGCTCTCTCTGTAGCTCAGGTTGGTCTAAACTATGTATCCTAGGCTGGTCTTGAACCCATGTTCCTCCTATCTCGCCACCTAAATACTGCAATTCCAGGTCCTAATCTCCTACCCTTTCCCCTTTGCTGTTGTTGGTTTTTCTTGCAGCACTGGAGATGGAAGGCGTGCCGGGCCAGTTCCCCACACTGCGCTGCGTCCCCAGTGTTTCCTGTTCTGTTTAAAAAGATTTACTTGTCTTTATGCGTGAGTGTTTTGACTGCATATGTGTATCACATGCATGGAGTGCCTGCTGAGGCCCAAAACTGGAGTTACTACTCACTCTTGCTGGATCTCTGTGAGTTCAAGTCCAGCCAGGACTACATAGTGAGCCTTTATCTCAAAACAAAAAGCAAACAACAAAAACGAATAGAAAGAAAAAAACAGTAAAAAGAAAAAAATGCTAAAGAAAACCAGCAACAAAAAGAATTGTCTTACTGAGCGGCTTTTGACTTGTTCTTTTTCTTTTGTCTGTTCTTTTTCTTTTCTTTTTTTGTTTTTGTTTTGTTTTGTTTTGTTTGTTTGTTTTTCAAGAAAGGGTTTCTCTGTGTAGCTTTGCGCCTTTCCTGGGTCTCACTCTGTAGACCAGGCTGGCCTTGAACTCACAAAGATCCGCCTGCCTCTGCCTCCCTAGTGCTGGGATTAAAGGCCTGCGCCACCACCGCCTGGCTAGATGTTACTTTTCATGACACCAAGGTTGTTCCTCATTTGTTTCTCACTTTCTAACATGCCCCCTGTAATAATTTAAAAGGAAGAAAACAGAAAACGTTTATTTTCACTCATGGTTTCCATCCACGGCCACTTGGCCTCTTTGCTATGGGCCTGAGGGAAGCCAGAGCATCATGGGTGAGAACGGTATAGTTGGGCAGAGTGCTCACCTCAGGGTGGCCAGGAAACAGAGAGAGACAAAGAGAGCCATCTGGGACAAGAGAAAATTTCCAAGAACAAGCTTCACTGTCCTGCTTCCTCTAGTTAATCTCCACATCTAGATGTTTCCACAACCTTCCAACAATACCCTTACATTTTTATGGGAATTACAGCCTATGTTCCAACAAAATCTCCAAGAACAAGCTTCCAGGGTCCGGCTTCCTCTAGCTAGTCTCCACATACAACCTTCCAGCAATACCGTTACATTTTGTTATGGGAGTTATAGCCTATGTTCCAACAAATCAGATTTGGCCACCCATCCCCAGTAACACACACACACACACAAAAGAGTCAAATTAATAAATAAAAAGCAGAAGGATTTATGCAGAAAGAGTTTTTTTGAGGCCATAATAGGAAAAAGGGCAAAGAGACCCAGGGTCCCCTCCTCCCCGGTCCGTCTTCTGGGTCTGAACCTGAAGGGAGGGTTTAATAGAAGGCCAGAGATGTGCAGGAATGCATAGCTAAGCAGTCCTAGCTGAGGTGTCATCCCAAGCACACAGTCTCGGGTAAGGTCATCAGGCAAGTAGTAAATTTCCCCTGGACACAAGCCCCTCCTCTGCTTCCCCCAGGGCTCTAAGCCTGTTCTCACAAAGGAAAATTCTTGGGGGAATTCTAATTTCTTCTGTACACTGTTTCGGTATTCAGTACCAAAGAGAGAGAGATATAAGTGTCTTAAGAACATCTTCATTCCTCCCAGAGAAGCTGGTTGCAAGTTATGAATACCCAGTGGGTTAATCCTTGCTTAAATAAGAAATCTCATTCATAACTAATGATTGGATCTGTCACTGGGGGCCTTCAGCTCCCGACCACTTCCACCCCTGATGGGACACTTCATATCCAAATCATAATGGTTCTTCTTTCCTTTAAAAAGTTTTTAAAACTTGGGGTTGGAGAGATGGCTCAGAAGTTAAGAGCACTGGCTGTTCTTCCAGAGGTCCTGAGTTCAATTCCCAGAAACCACATGGTGGCTCACAACCATCTGTAATGAGATCTTGTGCCCTCTTCTGGCCTGCAGGCATATATGCAGATAGAACATTGTATATATAATAATTTAAATCTTTAAAAAAAAAAACTTTATTTTGTGTGTGTGTGTGTGTGTGTGTGTGTGTGTGTGTGTGTACACACACGCATGCACAGAGGTGCCTATGGAAGAAGAGGATGTCAGATCCCCTGAAGCTGCGTTACAGGCCATTTCAAGCTGCCTAACATGGGTGCTGGAATCTGAACCCAGGTCCTTTGCAATAGCACTAATTACATGCTCTTAACCTCTGAGCCATCTCTCCAGCCCCAACATTTGCTGTCTATCTTTGTCAAGTAAAGAATGAAAAGGCAGAAAAAATCTCAAACACA
>CABHPP010000105.1:0-16744 GCA_902168425.1 Peromyscus attwateri | reverse complement strand
TGTGTGTGTGTGTGTGTGTGTGTGTGTGTGTGTGTGTGTGTGTGTGTAGCCCTGGCTATCCTGAAACTCGTTCTGTAGATCAGGCTGGCCTCGAACTCAGAGATCCACCTGCCTCTGCCTCTGGAGGGCTGGGATTAAAAGCGTGTGCTACCACTGCCCAGCTTCCTTTTTTGAAACATCATCTTACAGTATTTATAGACCTGGCTTGCCTGGACCTCACTGTGTAGACCTGGCTGGCCTGAACCTCACTGTGTAAACCAGGATAGTCTGAAACTCACTGTTGGAGATCAGGGTGGCCTGGACCTCACTGTGTAGACCAGGGTGGCCTGGACCTCACTGTGTAGACCGTACTGGCTTTTGTTAATCCTCTATCTTCAGCCTCTCACATTCTGGGATTGTGTGAGTCACTGAGCTCAGCTGCAACAATTAGTTAGTGTGTGTTAATGGAGTATGCGATCCTAGTCCACATAACTATCAACACTTAGTGGTAAGAGAAAGGTTTTCCTTATAGTCGTTAGGTTTCCGGTGGGGCAAGCGGTTCAAGAAGACACTGAGATGGGCTGTGGGGAATAAGAAGTTTATTGGAAGACTTACTGAAACCATGGATGGGCAGACAGAGAGGCAATAACATGGGCAGGGGCTCCCAGGAGCACCCCCACCAGAGACAGACAGCATGATGGGGGTCTCTGAAGAGAAGCAGAACCCACTTGGTAATAGTGGAAATCTATTCTTTTTTTCCCCCAAGACAGGGTTTCTCTGTGTAGCTTTGGTGCCTGTCCTGGATCTCGATCTGTAGCCCAGGCTGGCCTCGAACCCACAGAGATCCACCTGGCTCTGCCTCCCCAGTGCTGGGATTAAAGGCGTGCGCCACCACTGCCTGGCTGGAAATCTATTCTTATAGGTAGGGAAGTTCAAGGCAAGACACAGCAGCCAGGCTTGCTGGAACTCACAAATAATGTCTCACTGGGTGCCTGTCAGTATGTGTGAGGGCCTAAGCAGAGGCTGGATTATAGCATTTCATCCTCACAATTGTCAGTGTCAGTCACCAAGTGAGGGGACAGTGGGTTTGGAACACCATTTACCAACATCATATCGATAGTTGATTCACCAAGATAACAGCATGCCTGGAATCATAGCCCCTGGGAGGCTGAGGCAGAAGAGTTATGAGTTACAGGCTAGCCTGGGCTACATGGTGAAACCCTGTACAAAACAAAATTATAAATGGAGGTTACGATGTGGCGTTGGCATGATGGTATCTTGAACCTCCTCCCTCCAACCACAGCAACTGGAGTGGAACAATACAGGGAAGGAAAGAAGGGAAGAGTGTGGGGGCTGGAGGATGGCTCAGTGGTTAGGAGCAGAGGACCCAGGGTCAGTTCCCAGCACTGTTTCAGGCAGCTCACATTGCCTGCAACTCCAGCTCCAAGGGATCCAATGCCATCTTCAGGTCTCCTCAGGCACCTGCACACATGTGCACATACCCTCCTCCATACACACACACACACACACACACACACACACACACACAATTCTAAAGAAATATTTTTAACAGAAAATTTCAGTGACAAGAGATGAGGGCAGATCAAAGGCTCGATTCAGATTGGCTCAAATGGCGGAACTTGAGGGTTCTGTGGTTAGGTGGTTCCTCAGTACAGTCCTGATACTGATGGCTGTGTCAGCTCCATGGAGGAAGTACCCTGTTTGCAGACAACATGCCCTCAAGTACTCAGGTAGCCTGGGCTTCAGGCTAGCTGCTCGCCCTCAGATAGCTTGGGACAAAAGGCTGTTTGTGTGTGTGCTTACTCAGTGTTTCTGTGATGCGTTTCTCGTTAAAAGGCCCATGTGTGCCCAGGGTCCTCCTTGCAGCTGAACAAGGATGGCCGTCCCTGCTGTGTGAGGGAGAGGAATGAGGGCCTGGGAGGAACGGAAGAGCATAATTCTGCCAGGCAGGCAAGGTGACCCTGGTAACAGCTGCTCCAGAAAAGACCCCCCCCCCATCTGTCTTGGGATGACTGTGACAGTGTTTTATATTGTAAATCTTCCCATTTGTCCAAAACAACCAAACTTTGGAATTTCTGTCTCTATAAAACATGTTTAATTGTACCAAGTGTAAGGGGACAGTGAAGGGTATACACTGGGGGATTTCTGTTCAAGGCTGGTTCCCTTTTGCGCATCACCCAGAACTGGTCATGTGCTATTATTAAAGAAGTTTCCCTTTATTAATCTCTGAGTACTTGGAGTGATTTCTTACTGGGAAGGCATATTTTAAAACAATCCAGAACCCCTTTCAGGCCCTAATGGGCACAAGCACATACTTGCCAGATACTCACGTAGACACAGACACATAATTAAACATAAAATAAACCTTCAAAACAAACAAACAAAACCTCATGATTCTCACCTCAAAGGGAATAAGAAATAGTTTATTCTGGAGTCAAATGTGAGTGGCCATGGCCCAGAAACCCAAATCCAGGTCACCCCAATCTACATTCCAGTGTGGTAACAACTTCACAAAGTTTTTATATAATAGAACTAAGAATCATAAATCAAGACATTTTCCACATACAGTGTTTGAAACATCAAGTGGCTGAGTCACCGAAAGGCCAGGGAATCTCAGCCACAGCCCTCTCAGGCTGTCTGATGGCACTCTAGGCCTTTTGGTTGGACTGTCTGTACATTCCAAAGGATTCACCTAATGGTCCCAAAAGCGATGGGTCACAGACAGGGAAGGCACTAAGTGGCTATTAAGAGGCAGTCTGAAATGATGAGGCTCCAGACTTTCCACATTCCGTCCTCTGAGCACTGATGGTCTCATCAGTTGCTCTGCAGGGCAGAAGGCTCAGGATAAGGTGGAGTGGTCCCCACCTCCCCCAGGAACTTTCATTCCTGTAGTGGAAGCCAGTAATCCCCTCAGTGCTGGGGAGGCTGAGAGAGGTGAGTTCCAGGACAGTGAGCTACACAGTGAGGCTGGTCCCCAAACCATATCCACATATGTATCACAGAAGGAACAAATATTGACTCTTGACATTGTGTGTGTGTGTGTGTGTGTGTGTGTGTGTGTGTGTGTGTAGTGTGAGAGCACACATGCCATGGCACATGTGTAGAGCTTGTTACGATGGTAACAAGATCGGCAGTGGCAGGCCGGGCGTTGGTGGCACACGCCTTTAATCCCAGCACTCGGGAGGCAGAGGCAGGCGGATCTCTGTGAGTTCGAGGCCAGCCTGGGCTACCAAGTGAGCTCCAGGAAAGGCGCAAAGCTACACAGAGAAACCCTGTCTCGAAAAACAAAAAAACAAAACAAAACAAAAAAGATCGGCAGTGGCTGGTCTGGAAGAAGGCTGACACGCACTTCACACTGCCCTTCAGAAGTTAGGCTGTTTAGAATGACCGGGCTGCAGGGCGGTGGTTGGGCCTAGAAGCGGGAGGAGGGCGTCGACAGAAACAGTACGCTATTTGGAGCATCTGAGCATGGCAGGGCCTTGGAGAGAAAGATGGGCTCTGCTTTAAAGCCTGGAGAGAGGGTTGGGCATGGTGGCGCACGCCTTTAATCCCAGCACTCGGGAAGCAGAGGCAGAGGATCTTTTTTTAAAGATTTATTTATTTTGTATACAGCATGTATGACTGCAGGCCAGAAGAGGGCACCAGATCTCATTACAGATGGTTGTGAGCCACCATGTGGTTGCTGGGAATTGAACTCAGGACCTCTGGAAGAGCAGGCGGTGCTCTTAACCTCTGAGCCATCTCTCCAGCCCCAAGGCAGAGGATCTTAATGAGGCCAGCCTAGTTTATATAGTGAATTCCAGGCCAGCTAAGGCGACAGAGTGAGACCCTGTCTCAAAAAAACAAAACGAAATAGTCTGGACAGGCACCTCTTTAAATGAACCAATAGTGGGAGAGTTGGCTCAGCGGTTAAGAGCACTGGCTGCTCTTCCAGAGGACCGGGGTTCAGTTCCCAAAACCCATTATGACAGCTCACAATTGTTGGTAACTCCAATTCCAGGGGATCTGACTCCCTCTTCTGGACTCCTTGGGCAGCACACTCATGTGGTGTACAGACATACATGCAGGCAAAACACCTATACACATAAAATAGAAATAAACCTTAAAAATTAAACAAAACAAAAAAAATCAAGTGGGAATAAAGGGCTGGAAGATAACTCGGTGGGTTAAAGTTATGTCCTACACAAGAAGACCTAAGTTGAGATGCTTAGAACCTACATATATGTCTGACGCATGAGAGAGACAGACACTAAGAATGTGCATGTGTGTGCGCGTGGGGGACAACAGCTATCATGAGAGGGATCATTGGTTGGGGGGAGGCCGGAGGAGCCTCACCAAATCCTCCCTGAGGGGTGTCCTGACCAAACCCCCAAACAAAGGAGAGAGCTGACATTTTCCCACCTTTTAGCGATGGTGGGAAGTTTCACATCATGTGCTTTAGTTCAGCACAGCCTAAGTGACAAAGAACACGGAGGAGCCAGGGACCACAGAATCTGGGGCTGAAGGCACTGCTGTTAGGCTCCGGCACAGGCAGCCTCTAAACTCCTTGCCCCAGAGAGAGCTGGGGAGGGGGGCACTGGACATGGCCGATTCGGTCGGACTGTGGGATCCGGCCTAGCTCGTTCTAACAGAAGTCAGAGAACAGCTTTTGGGAGTTCTCTCCTTCCTCCTTCCAACGACCCAGCTCAGGTTGGGAGGTTTGTACTGCAAGGACTTTTACCAGCCAAGCCGTCTCACTGGCCCCTGACGAGAGCAAACACACACACAAAAACACACACTTTAGTCCAGCCTAGTCTCCTAGCAGAGAGGAGCCCTGTTCCCTTCAGATCATGACTCCTTGAGAGAAGTGACAGGTCCACAGCTGAGCCAGGTCTGGCCTGTGGAATGCACAGCGACAGGCCAAGCCGACCCCTGCTCTCCACCACCCTGTAACGGGACTTGATCTAAGAGGGAGGACACCACGTGGTCTGTCCACATGCCAGTCCTTGTGGATCTGCTCTCCTGCTGCACAGCCTCACTGGAGAAGACCCTCCTGCTCAGGCGATGGGTGGCATCTGGAACAGGGTAGAAGCTGGAGTGCTCCTGGGGTCTTGGGCCCTGAGGGGTGGGGATTCTTTCTCATCGCCAGGCTGGGAGGGAGGAGTATGGGTCTGACAGAGAATCCTTCTGACCTAACAAAGGCCCGTTAAAGCCACCCATGGGTCCCTTCTTTGTTTATGGCGCCTCCAAATAAACACACTTGAGAATTTCCTGTGAAGACGCCACTGAGAAAGTCAAGAGCAGCTTTTGGCCTACGTGTAGATGGCGACTGTCCTCTGTCTCTGTGTCCGTCATAGTCTCTCTCCACATCACTCTTCTCTGGGAATGAAAAGGGAAACCTCTGGCTTCTTTTCTCGCCTTGGAAGAAAAATATTAAAACTCACTTCCTGCCAGGCATGGTGGCGGGTGCCTTTAATCTCAGCACTAGGGAGGCAGGCAGATCTCTGTGATTTCAAGCCAACCTGGTCTACATAGCAAGCTCCAGGCCAGCCAAGGCTACACTGTGAGACCCTGCCTAAATAAAACAAAACAGAAAAACAACAAACAAAAAACGCCCCAATAAACACTTCTTTTGTGTTCAGGAAATGTACCAAGATTTTGAGATATGTGCTCACATTTATCTGAAAACCAGATAGGAAATGATGGGTCTATATTCAGTCGTTCCTCCTGACAAACCCAAAGGTAGAACCTGTTGTCACCCAACTTTTTGAGAAAACTGAGGCACAGGAAGTCTAAGCGGCCTGTGAAGATGCAAGAAGCTAAAACTTTTCTCACAGCCTCTTAGAGCCAAAACTGCATGATGAGGCCCATTGGAAGATGCCAAGCTCCAGCTAGGGAACTCAGGACCTGGGTTCAGGTCCCAGCATCCATATGGTGGCTTGCAGTTGCTCTAACTCCAGTTCCAGAGGATCTGATGCCCTCTCTGACCTCCTTGGGCACTTCACACACATCATACACACATGCAGGCAAAACACCCATACACGTGAGAAAAAAAGTTCTAAGCTTATCGGCTGTGGTGGTGGACACGTGTCATCCCTGCACTAGGAGGCTTAGGCGCAGGACCAGGTGTTCAAGGTCAGCCTGGATCATATAGCAAGTCTCTGGTTTAAAAAAATTAGTGAATGTTCCTAAGAAAATTAACCACCTACCCCAGCTCCGTGGAAAGGTACTGAGTGGGTCTGGCTTGTCCCCATACAGGAGCTGCCTCTGAGTCAAGCAAGAAAGTACCAGGCTAGCCCATGGAAGAGGAGCTAGAAACAGCATTCAGACAGGGCAGTTCTAGGGAAAAAGGGTCAAAGATGCACACAGAATTCTCCTCTCCTCTTTTCTCATCCCACCCCCTACCCCCACCCTCCGTCTGTCTCTCTCTGCACACTTCTCTCTTCCTTCATTCTGTCCAGGATGCCGCCATCGTAACTATCCACCACTCTCCGACTTCCGGGTCTTTGATGACACCTTGAGTTCCCAGGCAGCAAGGACAGCTGTAGTTTTTCTTGACTGCCTGGCCCTGGGCTGCCTGATGTCTGGAGGTAGGATCCCATCAGGTAGGACAACTGCTTTCCTGCACTCCAGAAGGCCAGGAGCCCCACACCGGGTACCACACCTGACGAGTACAGAGGCAGGATGGGATTTTTATCTTGGTGTAATATAAAAAGTTAAAAGAGAAAATAAAACCCTAAGCCAGACACAGCAAATCCCTGTGGACAAACAAGATTCTGAGACCTGGTCAGGGGGGGGGGGGGGGGGGGGGATTTTGTCCCAAATCTCACCTGGATTGTAACTTTGAGAACTCATGTATGCGAAGATCCCAAAAGGGGCTTCCAGGATGCACATGCATGAGGTCTGCTGCCTGGAAAGTCTTGGTGGACTTGACAGTGGCCCATACTGCCCTGGGTGGTGCCAGGAGAGCCTTGTGGGGACCCAGTCAGAGCTGGCCCTATGCCCATACAGTCCTAGGATTACAGAAATCCTGGCATTTTCTGCTTGCCCCTGTGTGAGATCTCAAACATCCTCCCACTTCAGTGGGGTTGGGCCTAGTGTCCATACTAAAACTCAAGAGAGGAAAGGGGCTCACTCCCTAGCCCTCCAGCTCTGGAGGGGTACAGTGGTTGTTTTTGTGGCAGTTTTATTTATTTATTGAGTTTTTCTGAGACAGGGTTTCTCTATGTAACCATGGCTGTTCTGGAACTCTGTTTGTAGACCATGATGGCCTGGAACAGAGACCTACCTGCCTCTGCCTCCTGAGTGCTGGGATTAAAGGGGCGGTGGGGGGCACAGGCACAGTTTAGATATAAGCCTCACGGTCCTCGTGTGGCCAAGTAGTCCCAGTCTCCATTTCCAGGACAGGCAGAGGTCTCCCGGAGGTGTCCTCGGCTGGAGGGACCTACCATGCAGCTACAGAGTCTTCACTTTGGGGTTTTCCTTTCTGCCCCCATCAGGGGACTTTGCTCTTCTAGATCCTACTCGATGCAGCTCCCAAGAAGCCCTGAATCCCTGAAGCCTTCTAGAACCTTCTGGGAATTCTGTGAAGTTCACTGTTTCTCAAGTATTCAACCTTAAAAGTGATTCTAAAATACTTTAAGATTTAGGGGCTGAAGAGATGGCTCAGCAGTTAAGAGCACTGACTGCTCCACCAGAGGACCCGGGTTCAATTCCCAGCACCCATAGCTCACAGCTGTCTGTAACTCCTGTTCCAGGGGACCCAACATCCTCACCCAGACATATATATATGTTCAGGCAAAACACCAATGTAAATGAAAGACACTTGGATTTATTTATTTAATGTCTATGAGTGTTTTGCCTTCATGTACGTGTGTGCACCACATGTGCGCCTGGTGCTTGAGGAAGATAGAAGAGACAGAACTCTGGTCCTCTGCAAGACCAACAAGTGCTCTTAACCACTGAGCATCTCTCCAGCGCCCCCTGCATGTGCCCTAACCCATGGTCCTGCTCAGGTCTCACCGTGTTCCTAAGAGACATGCAGGTTTTGCTGTTTTATCAACTGGAAAGTTGGGCCTGGAGTGGGAAGGGATTTAACTGAGACCACACAGCCAGGGTGGTGTGGGAACGAGGACGTCCTCTGGGTCTCCTGGACTTCAAAGTCTGCATCACCATGTGCAGCCCTCCTTTGCCGCCCTCTTCCGGGGAATGGGTGGGTTTCTGTGAGTGCAGCCAGACCTGGGGCCTCAAGAACTACGGATATCTATGGGCTAGGCATGCATCTCCCTGAGGGGTCCCCAGTCCTGACTTGGCTCAGCCCCTCCTGTTCCCTTTCTCGGCTCTGGACTGGTGCAGGCCTAGCTGGGTGGAGCCAGACCGAGAGAGACGACTAGGGAGGTGTCATGGCTGCTGTCCTGTCCCTGCAGCCCCCAGTCCTGCGTTTGCTCCTCGACACCAGACAGATGAAGCTTCTGAGCAGAGCAGATATTCCCTCCCGTTCTGTGCCTCAGTTTCCCCAAGCTCACTTTCCTTCCTTTATCCTCATAAGCATAAGCAGTCAGTGGCAGGGCAGGAGCATCAGCTTGCTGGTCAACCTGAAGCTGAGGAGGTAGGTTCTACTTGGACCTGAGCCGAGGAAGCCGCCGGCCCTGTGGGTCTCAAGAGGGGAGGGGTATGACCTATGCACTCACTGTAGCTCCAGGAGCCCTGCCCATGCATCAGGACTTGGTATGAGTGCTGTCCTGTAGATCTGGGCCTGGTCTAGTCGGCTGCCAATCAGCCACCAAGCTCAGGAAATGGATATACACAGCCACAAAATCCAGGGAGGCTGTCTCTGGACAGAGCAGGAAGGAGCAGGTGCCACTGGTTCTGATGCACCACCTTGCTATATATTCTCAAGTTCAGATCCAGAGCAAGGCTCTCTGGACAGAGCATGCGTGAGTGGGGCTCCAATCATGCTAACAGGGAAACTAACGGCCCTCCTTCCCAGGGCTGCCTTGTAGTGTGATGGCTGCGGGTGTGAGTACATGACACAGTCAGCAGTTGATTGGCACGAGCCATCCGTCTTCTGCAAGGCAGGGACCATGGCATTCCCCATCCTTTCTGGGTTCTGAACATTTTCAAAAGGTCTGCAGGGGGCTAGTGTGTGTGCGATGTGTTGTGTGGGGTGTGTGTGCTCTGTGTGTGTTTGTGTTCTAGAGATGGGAGCAGAGTCAAAGGTGCTCCCCACACCCTGTGGGCCAGGGTGACCTGTCTCTGAGCGGCGCTGAGCCTTGTCACTCATGTGTCACAGCTGCAGCCTTGCTCTTGAAGTCCTTAGTCCTGACTGGTCCATCTGCAGCTGAGTAGATAGCTGACTCTGAGGAACAAGTGCCCCAGAGTTTCCCACAATCTCTCTGTGCCAGGACTGTTTACAAATGGAGTTCTTAAGAAGCCAGGCACGGAGGGGGCGGGGTAAAGGGAGCGTTGGAGACAGAAATGCAGATGGTGAGTGAGGGGTCTGACCAGACTAGGGTCTTCTGTGTTCTTTTGGGTGAAGAAGTGGGTTCCGGCGAGGCTCAGGAAAAGGACTGGTGTAGGAGGCGGTGCTGGGAGAAGAGAGGGAGATTTCCTTGGAGGAGACCAGTGCCTGGGCACCGGGACTGGAGGCCCCTAATGAGACTGTGAATTTCGGAGATTGATATCCAGTGAGTGTAAGAGTGTCAAGGGACGAGATTATTTGGATTACTGACTTTCAGGGGCTGAAGAAGGGTGTATGGAGGTGTGTCTGAAAATGGGGGGAGAAAGAATTGGGGGTCACTAAACAAAGAGTTATGTTAAAGCTAGCACACTGCAAGTTGGTGGGGACAGCATGTCAGACCCAGGTCCCAAGGACTTCCTTTCTCAGGCTCGTTTTTCTCACCTGTGAAATGGGATTGTTGTGAAGGCTCCGGGAAAAGAAGACGTTCTTGGCTTCGGTTGAGTGGAACAGCTATTACGGTTTGGATGCAGGTAGGGTCCGTGGTGAGTGGGTCAAAGTACTCGGAGCTGCGGGATCAGCATTGCCCCCTAGTGGCGATCTTGCAAACAACAGGCAGAGCCACCGGGTTGGCGAGGAGGGCGGCCGCTGTCAAGTCCCCTGCAGCTCAGCATCTGTCTGTCTGTCTGTCGGTGGGAGCCAGGGCGCAGCCAGGACCTCTGGGGCAGACGGCATGGTAGGTGAGGGGGATGCGGGCCCTGTTCCGGGTGCTGTGGTCCGGCAGGCGCGGCTCCCAGGGTGGGAACACTCTGTGGGGCACTTGGGAGTTGTGGGGGAGAGAGACCACTCAGCCAACCGGGTTATTGCTGTCATTTTTCTGATTACTGTCAGCGCTGTTGGGTGCCGCCGGTGACCCTTTCTCTAGTCACGAGGCATCTTTCTTGACCCTGGGCTGTCACCTGCCCCATTCCCAGATCCTCTCTCGGTGAGAGTCCCAATATTGAGAACCCCAGGTATAGTAGGTGCCAAGATGTCGGGTATTTACACTCAGACGACAGGAAACAGAGCCGATGTTGGGTCGAAGTACAGTTTGAGCCTTTTTATCCCTTCACGTGACCCCACGGTAGCTTTCTCTACACACCAAGGTCACTACAGCTTTCTGTGTGTCAGGTCTGCCCTTTGTCAATGCGTTTGTGGATTAAACGCCTGGACCTTCCACCTGGAGCTGGGGAGGTCAGGTCTGCCCTGGCAGTTGCTTCAGAGCCCTGGCTCTTCAAGCAATATTGCAGCTGTGCCCACTCTTCTGATGTCCACCTTGAGTGGCTCTCCCGAAGTCCTTCTTGAAAGAGAACTACCCAGAGATGGCCAAGCCTGTTCTTGGAAGAACCTGTCATTTATTCAAAGGTTTCAGAAGATCATGGCTTTCCAAGTAAAGGGCAAATCATCATTTAAAAATGATTACATTTGTGTGTGTGTGTGTGTGTGTGTGTGTGTGTGTGTGTGTGTGTAGAGTTAGTGGATAACTTGTTGGAGTTGGTCTTTCTTTCTCCATGTAGTTCCCGGGGATGGACACAGGTCATCAGGCTTGGTGGCAAGATGGTTTATCTGCTAAGCCATCTCACTGGCCCCAATTTTATTAATTTACTTAATTATTTTTTGTTTTGGTTTCTGAGGCAGGGTTTCTCCGTGTAGTTTTGGTGCCTGTCCTAGATCTCGCTCTGTAGCCCAGGCTGGCCTCGAACTCACAGAGATCTGCCTGCCTCTGCCTCCCGAGTGCTGGGATTAAAGGCGTGCGCCACCACTGCCCGGCCCTATTTTATAATTTTTAAGGTTCGCACTTTAGTACTCTGTGGTTATAATGCACTTTACAGCAGGTGGCAGGTATTTTTCTTTCTCAGAGTCACGTGACCATCAGCCTGTCCTCTTCAGGTGGCACCTTCAGTGTGATGATTTAGGACAGAGCTGGGATTACTTAAATGACTTCTGGGCATCTTTCCCCTCTGTTCCACAGACTCCTCCCTGCCTCAATTGTTCCGTCTTTCCTGGAGAGCTGTCCCCAGATGGTTCAGGGAGCCCCCTGTTCTGCAATGGCAGTGAGGTCAACGGAAGCTTTGACCCTGAGGACTTGAACCTGACTGACGAGGCCCTGAGACTGAAGTACTTGGGCCCACAGCAGTTAGGGCTGTTTGTGCCCATCTGTGCCATGTACCTGCTGATCTTTGTGGTGGGCACTGTGGGCAACGGGCTGACCTGCACCGTCATCCTGCACCACAAGGCCATGAAAACACCCACCAACTTCTACCTCCTCAGTCTTGCTGTGTCTGACCTGCTGGTGCTTCTGGTGGGCCTGCCCCTGGAGCTGTACGAGATGCGGCACAATTACCCGTTCCAGCTGGGGGCCAGTGGCTGCTACTTCCGAATACTGCTCTTCGAGACCGTCTGTCTAGCTTCTGTGCTCAATGTCACGGCCCTGAGTGTGGAGCGCTACGTGGCCGTGGTGCACCCACTCCAAGCCAAGTCTGTGATGACGAGGGCCCACGTGCGCCGCATGCTGGGGGCCATCTGGGTCCTTGCTGTGCTTTTCTCTCTGCCGAACACCAGCCTACATGGCCTCAAGCAGCTGTACGTGCCCTGTCGGGGCCTGGTGCCTGACTCAGCTGTGTGTACTTTGGTGCGTCCCCGAGTCTTCTACAACTTGGTGATACAGACCACCACACTGCTCTTCTTCTGCCTGCCCATGGTTGTCATCAGTGTGCTGTACCTGCTCATTGGGCTGCGCCTGCACCGGGAAAGGATGCTGCTCCAAGACGAGGTCAAAGGCAGGAGAAGTGCAACGGCCCGGAAGACCTGTAGCGGAAGGCCTCAACTTCGAGACAGGGGACGGAGACAGGTGACCAAGATGCTATGTAAGTGTCATTGTCGAGGAAGGAGCTGAGCCTCCGTGGGTCTGGGGAAGGTGTTGAGCTTCTGGCTCTTTGGAAGCTGGTCTTAGGTCCTCTGTGCTTCTTCCCAGACCTCCTCTTTTTATTTCTGGTTTTTCGAGACAGGATTTCTCTGTGTAATCTTGGCCGTCCTGGAACTTGCTATGTGACCAGGCTGGCCTTGAGTTCAGAGATTCACCTGCCTCTGCCTCCCGAGTGCGGGGGGGGGGGGGGGGGGGGGGTGGGTTAAAGGATTGCACCACTGCCACCGCCGCTGCCGCCGCCGCCGGGCTCCACTTTTCAAGGATGGGAGGACAGGGAGCTGGAGAGGCCAACTGCTAAGCATGACGCAGATCAAGACAGGCCTCTCTTCTCTGTTCTTGCAGTTGCGCTGGTTGTGGTGTTTGGCATCTGCTGGGCTCCGTTCCATGCAGACCGCCTCATGTGGAGCTTGGTGTCCCACTGGACCGAGGGCCTGCTCCTGGCCTTCCAATTTGTGCACGTTGTATCTGGTGTCTTCTTCTACCTCGGCTCGGCAGCCAACCCAGTTCTCTACAGCCTCATGTCCAGTCGCTTCCGGGAGACCTTCTGGCAAGCCCTAGGCCTGGGAACCCAATGCCGCCGCCAACGACGCTGTCATGGCTCCCATAACCTCAGCAGACTGACCACAGGCAGCACCCTGTACGACTTGGGTTCCCGGAACAGCAGGGCTGGGCCCCTGGCTGAGAATGGGGGTCCAGGGTTTCAGCAAGAAACAGATCTCTCCTGAGTAAACCCCAAAGGAAGCCAACGCCCCGGCCAGAGGGCCCCAGACAGTCTGGGAGCTATTAGGGTGGGCTTGGAAAGTCGGATCAGCACCCCGGTGACTCCCACCCTGCCCTCATATTTGAGTGTTGAGGGAAACAGCAAGGAAAAGAAGATTGAACCCCGACTGTCAAAGACTCCCATTGAGGTCCAGGCAAGCTGACTCAGCAGTTAATGCTTGTTGTTTCCAGAGGACCTGAGTTCAGGTCCCAGTACCCACATGGCAGCTCACAACTACCTGTAACTGCAGCTCTAGGTCATCTGACACTCTCTTTTGGTTTCTGAAGGCCCCACATAAAAAAAAAACAAAAAACAAAAAACAAAAAACCTTAAAAAAAGACCCACAATGAGCCAGGCACCTGCTGTATATCCAGACCCCAGACCCCCAGCTAAATTCTCTCCCACAGAACAATCACAGTCACCTAGACCTCAGCAACTGTCTCTCCGGGGATCCCTCCTTCCTCTCCAGTTCATACACGTCTCCACTGGGGCCTAGCTGTGGTTCTGAACTACCACAGGCTCTCACCTACCCTTCCCTCCACAGGCTCTCACCTACTCTTCCCTCCACAGGCTCTCACCTACCCTTCCCTCCAGCTCTTGTGCTACACACACTTGGGACCATCTTCTCACCATGACCCTTCCTGGCTTCTCATGCTGCACTGAAATCTGAGCCTGATAGAGCGGCCAGGTGGCAGAGGTTCCCAGGGGACCTGGATCCAATCTCCACCTTTGTCACCAACTTGCGGCTCTGTGGCATCAAGCGAATCATCCGGCCTTCCTAGGCTTTGGTTCCTTGTTTGCAAAGTGAACGGTGTGCTGAGACGCCAGTGTCGCCCTTTGGTGCTAGCTGGGTTCTCGTCTGTGTGCACAAAAACCAACCACAGCTCCAAGCCGTCCAGGGCAGGGCCTTTGCTTGTCTTGGGGCCAACAGGGCCAACCTGTGAGCAGTGGCCTTTCTCACCTGCGGACAGGCCGACCTGGCAGCCCCAGATGAGCAAAGCACCAGATACTGTCAGCCAGGGGATCTCTGGAGGAAGAAACATGGGCTCACCAAGGACTAGAAGAGGCCATGCAGCGGCAGTGTGTCTTTGTCAGCTTGACACAAACTAGAGTCACCTGGGGAGAGGGGACATCAGTTGAGGATTACATCCATCAGACTGGTCTGTGGACATGTCTGTGGGACATATCCATGACAAAAGATAGATGTGGCAGGTCCCAGCCCACTGTGGGTGGTGCCGCTCCTGGGCAGGTGGTCCTAGGTTGTCTAAGAAAACAAGCTAAGCAAGCCATGGGGAAGCAAGCCAGTAAGCCCAGTTCCCCCATGGCTTCTGCTCCAGTGCCTGCTTCCAGGTTCCTGCCTTGTGTTCCTGCCTTGGTTTCCCTTGGTGATGGACAGTAAGCTGAAATAAACCCTTTCCTCCCCAAGTTGGCTTTGGTCAGTGTTTTATCACAGCATCAAAATTCAGACGAGAACATACAGTTCTGCTAAGGGGCCTGGGTGGTCAGGGACAATACTTGAAATTTCATGCCACTCTGATTCCAGGGACAACCTGGTGCTCAGGACCCCATTAGTGGATGAAACGTGTCCTGCTGCAAGTTGCTGGGTCTTGTCCTGAGAGTCCTGGTGTCCACAGCTAGGGGCTGCACAGTGACCTGTAGACAACCTGCCAACTGGTGTCCTAGGTTCCCAGCCTGCCCAGTGAAGGAGACGGTGCAGGGTTGTTCGTGAGTCAGTTTTACATCACTGTGACAATACCTGACAGGAAGCTGGACATGGTGACACACAGCTTTAATCTCAGAGCCTTGAAAGTGATGATAGGAAAATCATGAGTTTGAAGCTAGCTAGGCTACACGATGAGACCCTCCCCCCACAGAAAAACCAAATAAACAAATACCATTTCTTTTGGCTCAGGGTTTCAGTCTATGGTCAGCTGGCTCCATTATTTCTGCCTGTAGTGAGAGAAGGGGATGATGAGGCTGAGTTTCTTACCTCGTGTAGCCAGAAAGCAGTAAAATGCTGCAGGAAAAAAATACATTACCTTTTTTCTCCCAGGGCATACTCCCAGGGACCTACTTCCTGTAACTCAGCTTTACCTCTAGAAGTTTCCATCACCCTCCAGTAATACCATGAAATTATGAATCCATCAATAGCACGTATGACCCAATCACTTCCTCAAAACTCCATTTCCAAACATAGCTGCACTGGGAACCAAGCCTTCAACATGTGAGCCTTTCTGGGGGGCTGTAATATCCAAATCATCGCAGTTGTAGTTTATAAATAATAAACACTCACTGTAGAAAATGTGGAAATGCAGACAAGCGAATGTGGAAGAATGAGGGGTGGGGGGCTAGCCGGATGGCTCAGTCCATGAGGCTCTCGCCTTGTGAGCATGAGGATCCGATTCAACCTGCAGAGCCTACAGGACGATGCCTGGTGTCTGTCACCTGTGATAGGTGGCATTTGAGGCTGTCCTCCAGCTTTTACAAACACACATGCACAGGCACAGAGATCACACACACGTGTGCGTGCGCGCGCGCACACACACATCAACATACACACACAAGCATACCTTTTGTTTGTTTGTTTTGGTTTTTGAGACAGGATTTCTCTGTGTAGCTCTGGCTGTCCTAGAACTCACTCCAGACCAGGCTGGCCTGGAACTCACAGATATCCACCTGCCTCTGCCTCCCGAGTGCTGGGCTTAAAGCCGTGTGCCACCACACCCAGCACATGCATACATTTTTGAGAGCACTTTCACCAGGGGCTGTAGGGAAGGAGGAATAGGAACTTGCTTAATGAGTAAAGAATTTCTGTTTTTCGAGATGAAAAGCTCTAGAGGTTGGCTGTGCAATTATTATCCTTAATAATACTAGTACTAGTTACTAGTTACTTTTCCCTAGTACTGTGACCAAATAGCTGTTAGAAGCAATGCAAGGAAATGGTTTAAGGGGTCGAGCCCACTGAGGTGGGGATGGCAGAGTTCGTGGTGGTGGGAGTGTGCAGCCATGGAAACGCTTAGGCTCAGCTGGCTTCCTTTCTCCCTTTTCTCTTTTCATTCTGTGCGGTATCCCTGCCATGGGAGGTGCTGCCCACATTCAGAGTAGGTCATCCCTCTCCAGTTAAACTCTAGAACACCCCTGGACAGAGATGCCCAGAAGTGTGTCTCCTAGGTTATTCCAAATCCAGTCAAACTGACAATGAAAATGAACCATCACAATACTGAACCATTTAAACCATTTAAATGGTTAAGATGGTAAACTTATTGTGTATATTTTATCATAATTTTTTCCATCACTTTGCTCTACTGTATATATTTTGGCATATTTCCTTCTCAAAGTGTTTTATCTGGCTGTTCTCACCATCTATAAACAAGTCTGTCCCGCTTTTTCCATAGAAGATGAAGGACTAAACAAAGTCGAGGTTGCAACTCATTTGACCCATGGGCTCCGCTGTGGCGGGCCTTGGCCAGCCTAAATAAGCTCATAAGAGTCTCATAAGCTACCGTGAGGAGGAGTCCCCAGACACTGGCCATGAAGGGCCCGCCCCCTCCCTCCTGTCCTCTGCGCTTGGAAGAGCTGACCA